>PVJX010010728.1:0-53939 GCA_004027295.1 Dolichotis patagonum
TGCTCAACATTCTAACAAAAACAGTAATATGGACATCTATCTTACACACTTAAACACACATGCAGTTATATCCTTTAGAGCACTTTCTTTTCCTGTCTTTTTTACAGTAGCAATTACACATTTTGGGTTTCATTACTCCTACAGTTCTTATTACTTTTTACACTAGAGAAACAATGTGATATTTATAAACATGACTCATTTATTTCACTAATGAGGATAGTCTCAAGTTGTCCCCATTTCCCTACGAAGGCCTCAAGATCATCCTTTTTTATAGCTGATTAATATTCCATTGCATAAAAATACCACATATTTTTCATCCACTCTGCACTTGATGGGCATCTTGGTTGTTTCCAATATTTAGCTATTACAAATTGTGCTGCTATGAACATGGGTGCACATATATCACTGTGATATGAACTTTTCAGTTTCTCTGGGAAAATACCCACGAGGGGAATAGCAGGGTTGACTAGTCTTCTGAGAATTCTCCATACTGATTTCCATACTGGTTGCACCAGTCTACACTCCCACCAACAGTGGAGCAGTGATCCTTTTTACCCACAGCCTCACCAATATTTGTTTTCAGTTGAGTTCTTGATGGCAGCTATTCTTTCCGGTGTGAGATGATATCTCAGTGTTGTTTTAATTTGCATTTCTTCAATGACCAGTGATGGTGAACATTTCTTCATGTATTTGTTTGCCATTTGTATATCTTCATCTGAGAATTGTGTGTTCATCTCAGCTGCCCATTTTTGGAGAGGGTCTTTGAATTGGGGGGGGGTTGATGTTTTTCCATTCTTTTTGTATGTTCTTGATATAAGTCCTTTGTCTCAGGGCTTGCTGGTTAAAATTCTTTCCCATTTTGTGGGTTTTCTTTTCACTCTGATGGTGATTCCTTTTGAAGTGCAGAAACATTTCAATAATATGAGATCCCAGTTGTTGATTCTCTGAAGTGTTTCCCGTGCTGTTTGTGTTTTGTTAATGAATTTCTGCCTACACCTATGTCTCCAAGATTTCTACCTACCTTATCTTCTAGTAGATTTAGTGTTTCTTTTTTAATGTTTAGGCCTTTGATCCCTTTAGACTTCAGTTTTGTGCATGGTGATAGGCATGGATCTAGTTTCAGTCTTCTGCATGTGGAGAGCCAGTTTTTCCAACACCATTTATTAAAGAGGCTATCTTTCCCCCAGTGAACATGTTTAGGCCCTTTGTCAAATTTCAGGTGGCTGAGTGTCTTTGTACCTATATTTGTATCTTCTAATCTGTTCCATTGATACTCAGGTCTATTTCTTTGCCAGTACCATGTTGATTTTATCACAGTGGCTTTGTAGTACAGTTTCAAGTCAGGAATTGAGATGCCTCCTGCCTTGCCTTTATTGCCCAGAATTGCCTTTGCTATTCTAGGTTTCTTCTGGTTCCAAATGAAAAATTCATATCTTAAAGGGAATACAGAATTATTTTTTAAAATTGTTTTATGTTGTAATGATTACTCACTCCCAACTGCAATAGTAGTGATGTCTCAGGTGCCCTGTACCTTGATTCATCTTGCAACACAATATCATGATATCAAAACCAGAAATTGGCATCCTCAGAAATACAAGAGAGATCTGAATTCTTATTATTCACTTTCCCATTTAGTAGTTTGTATTTTCTCCTTTAATTTCTCTAAAGCTGCACTTGGTGATGAAGTTGCCTCTTTTGTGATTATATTTAGCTCTAGGGTTTTATATACATACAAGCTGTGTTTGATCATTTTTATATTCCTTGAAACCCTCTAGTCCTTCCTTCTAACTCCTGTCCCAGATGCCTTTTCCATTTGTAGAGTTTACTTCCCTATCCCTTAATGTAGCTGTTCATTTTGCTTTCTTAAATGTTTCTGTTATGAATCATATTACAGAATCCATGCCATATTTGGGCTCTTCTTACTTAACATTATGGGCTCAAAATACCTTTCTTTCCTACAAGTGACTGAAATTTTTCCTCTTTTATGCCTGGATAGTACATCACATTTTCTTTTCCTTTTATGTATTTTTGGAAATTTAGACAACTTCCAGGATTTAGCTATTGTGACCTGTGCTTTGATAGGCATGTATATACAGTAGTATGATCCCTTTAGCTGTTCTGTGAGACTTTTGGGAAACCTCTATGTTAATTTTTAAGGTAGTCATGCTAGTTTAGATAGCCACTGACAATGTGGAGAGATTTGTTTTCCCCATCTCCTCATAAGAATTTGTTTTTTTTGAGTCCCTGATAATGGCCATTCTTTTTGGAGTAAGGTGCGATCTATCTTGCTTTGGTTTGCATTTCTCTACTTAATAAAGATGCTTAACATTTTTCATGTATTTACTGGTCAGATATATTTCTTCTGCAAATTTGCTATTCATTCATTTTCTTGTTGCTTTGAGTGGATATTTTATATTTGTGATCTAACTTTTTCAAGTTTTTGTATTTTCTAGATGTTAGTCCTATGTGCAAGGAATAGCTGGCATAAGCTTTCGTGGTCTTTAGATGGGCTCTTCACTCTATTGGTTATTTCTTTTCCTGTGTATAAGTCTTTGAATTTCATATAATTTCCCCTGTTGATTCTTTGAATTATTTATTGTCAGCTGGGGTTCTATTCAGGAAGTCTTGACCTATGCTTTTGTCTTCAAGAGTATTTTTGGTATTTTCTTCCAGTTGATACAGTGTTTCTGTTTTTATATGTAAGAATTTGATTCATTTTGAATTCACTTTTGGAGGTATTTGGGCAATTACATACAATCTTTTTAATAACTTCTCATACTATGAAAGCATTGATTTTTACATCTATTTACATTATAGAATTGAGCGTATAACTTTCTTTTATAGTTATGGTTTTCTCTGCATTTACTTTCAGGTGATTTATAACTTCCTGACCTGAGTTTGACAGTGTTCTTTCCCTTTCAGTTTCCTGGAAGACATTGATGAATATTGACACTAGTTCTTCCCAGAAGTATTTGTGAAATGCAGCATGAATATATTGATTTTTGTAGTTAGGGTTTTTTTTAACAGCCTCACTTTTCTTGCGTGTTATGAAACTTCTCATAGTTTTTAAATTTTCTTGAGTAAGTGTTGGTAATTTATGTGTTTCAGAGTCTATAATTTATGTAGGCATCATGATGTCTGTAATGTGTACTAAGAAAGTAATTCTAAAACTAATAGCAAGAAAAAGAAAGATGTCAGTATCATAGTTACAAAAATTACAGGAACTGAAATTCAGAAAGTCCTTTATTTTTTAACTTCATGAGTGCATTATGAATGATGAATTGAGTGATGAAGACTCATATTACACCAAACCACATTCTTTCATTATCACGTGTGCATGTTATTCATGCACTGTGTTGGTACTCTGAGTGGACATTTACCAAGTCTCTAGTTCACCTCTTTACATAGGAATTTACCTGTCCTTCAAAAGTGCCTGCTTGGTAATTACAAATACTTAATTATAATAAGTCATTTCTTTTAATAATGTTATATTGGTTACTTACATTAATTTTATATTAATATTATTGCTTCATAAGTAATACATTCTTAGTTCATTTCAACAAACACATTAAATATGCCCATGGTCACTTGATCTTAATTAGGGAGCTTTTAACAACAAGGCTTATGCTACAATCATCCAGAGAAATCAATATACCATCTCCATAGTAATGACGTTTTACCCAGCGATTTTCTTCTAAATGAAAAGAGATACCTATACAATATTTGTCCCAAAATAAGATCCAATTAGAAAATAAGACAGGATAATTTCTCATGATTTTTTCAGCATAAGCCCTATTATAAAAAGCTCTTCAGTATTAGTTTCCATCTTAAAAATTTTAGAGTCATAGTAATAGAATTCACTTATTCAGTTGTACTTGTATATAATTATATACATTCATGAATGTAATACCAAAATTCTGACCTGAACCTACTGCTGAAGAAACCATCACTCTGAATTCTACCAGGGTATTCTCCATTACAATTACCTTGGCAATAGTTTGTATTTACAGATTTTCATGACCACACAGGTTCTAACATTGACTGAAATGGAAAAGGCCATAATTTGTACAGACTTTTAAAGTGATGAACACATGTGTTAATTTCAAAGGCAAATTTCAAAGGAAAAGTAATAGATCAAGTGTCATAGACCTTCAATGTGGACCAAAAGATATCAATTAAATCATTTGATTGATAGAAAATATGGCAAGATAGTTTCAAGTATGTAACTCAGTTTTAACATGCTTGCCTAGCATATGTGAGGATCTGAATTTCATTTCTAGGAGCTTAAAAAAGAAAAAAAAACTGAAAAGAAAAGAAAAGAAAAGAAAAGAAAAGAAACACAGCAAGCTACCTACATAGGAAGTATACATAATTGCCAGTTCAAAAAAATAAAATAATAGAAGCACATGTACACTAAGTAAATTGGGTTATTTTATTTTCATTGTTTTCTGAAATTTTATGAGTTTTTTATATGTTTTAGTTTTAACCTCTTATCATTGTATGATTTGAAATATTTTCTTTCTTTCCATTTTTTGATTTTTAACTTGCTGGTTGTTTTGTGTGCTGTGTAGAATGTTTTTGCTTTTATATAGCTGTGCTTTGTTTTCTTCTTGTTGACTGGCTTTAGGTGTCAAATCTAGAAACATCACTTCCAAGCTCAATGTCAAGGAGATTTACCCTAAGTGTTTGGTAAGCACTTGAGAATTTCATCCTTTAAACATTGAATATACTTCATGTTAATTTTGTATATGGTGTAAGAGTTGAATTTTAATCTTTGAGTATGTTCAGTATTCCCAAACATATGTGTGTATATGTATATGTATATATATAATATATATATTATATATAATATATATTATATATATACATACATATATTATACATACAAGTTTTGTGCTACACATATGTACAATAGAGTATTATTTAGCCACAAGCATGAGGAAATTACCTAGCATTCACAAGGCCCTGAATTTAATACCCAGTACTACAAAAAGAAGAAGTAGTAAAAGGAGGAGGAGGAAGAAGAGGAGTAGGAAGACAAGGAGGAGAAGAAGAAGAAGAAGAAGAAAATGGTATATTTGACAAAGAGTATAATAGTTATTAAAATGGCTGAGAGTAAGTTAAATGGAAAAATCTTGATGAAAACATAACTGTTTAGCTTTAAAATAAGAAATTATGAAATGCTCAATGTATATCATAGGGGATGAAAGGTATGCAAAATATTGGATTGTGGCAATCATTATGCAGAACATACATATAACGAATCTTCCCATTGTTTACCTTGAAAATTTTCATTATTAAATAAACATTTTAATTGAAAAAGAATTAAAGATTGCAATAGTATAATTCCAACATAGTGCAAGAAAACAAGTTATTAATATAGAACACAAAATTCACCAAAAATGCACTTAACATAAAGGCAGCATAAGCAGTTTAAGATGAATGAAATTTGGTGGGTGACAGTAACTGACATTCCCTATAAACATACTGAGGAAAATCCTTCTGATTGAAAAGAAATAACATGTGGGGGAAACCAGAATCTACATAAAGAAATAATAAGGAAAATAAAATGGAAAACATACAGGAAACTGTGAAAGCCTTTAGATTTTTCCTCTCAGATTTTAAAAAATACATATTTCTGTGTGTTAGACCTAGCATGATCTGAAAGCACTTTTGGAGGGTGATTAGGTCATGGGAGAGCTGCTCTCACCAATGGGTTTATCCACTTTTAAATTGAATGGCTAAGTGTGCTGTTGGGAGGTGAAGTCCTGTTGGAAAAGATAGTTTATTAGGGTCAAGTTCAGGAAGCATAAGGCCTCCTTGTCAGCTCCTCTTTTTCTCTCTGCTTCCCAAAGCATATTAAGGTTTCCGCTGCTAGGAAGCTTCTTCCCTGAAACCAGCTTCCATGCACAGTAATATTTAGCTAAATAGAACTTGCTTACTTTAAATTGTGAATATTTTGTATTTTATCCCAGCAATGAGCAAATGTCTAAGATCTTGGTGCCAGGGAAGTATGATTCACTGTTAAGTCTACCTGACCATGTAGTTTAGAAGATTTCAGAATGAGTTTGCATGTGGAGTTTGGAAAGGCTTAGGGATGCTGGATAGAGATGGGTTTCAAAGCTATGACCCAAGATTAATAAGGCATTCTGACAAGAATTCTGAAAAAAAGTACAAATTAAAAAGTATAAAATTAAGAGGGTTATGTTCACAATAAAATTCTGTTCCTGTTTGACTCCCATCCATATGTTTTATAATTTGCTCATGTCCTCATACTTTTCAGAAGGCTAATATTAAAGGTGGCACGTTAATTAATCTGATTCATGAAATTTAAAAGCAGCTACTTTTACTAACAATGGCATGGATAATTCTTATTCTGACAAAAGATATAAAATAAAAATCATAACAAATGCCAGTTAAAGAATATAAAAGCATTATTTTCATTAGCAAAGTAGTTCCTGCAAATTTCAAGTTTTAGATTGAGTGTTTCTTGAAAAGATTAGATTAAATACTAAATCAATAGGAAAAATGCCTTTAGGGCTTCTCAGCAATTAGTAAGACCACACATGCAATGAGTTGAAGGTGTAACATTGCTAAAGTAACCAATTTTGTAACACTTTGACAGTGCAACCCCAGGACACCTCATAGTTAATGGTTGAGCAGGAAGTTGCTTGCTCAGGGCAGCTCTCACAGTGCTCATCAGTCCAGGCACTGTGTCTTCTACATCCGTGATGCAAAAGGGCTTGACTACTTCTCAGAGTGTTGGCAACATTCAGATAAAATTAAAACCAAACAACTGGAACAGATATAATAAATAATACTGTTAATACCTAACTCTAGTAAGGAGGAAGAGAAACTGGATTACTCATATGGTAGAAATAAAGCCACCATGAAATGCAGCTTGGAAATTCCTTAGAAAACTAAATATGCTCATAACAGATGATGAAGTGGCTGTACATTAATACATTTATCCCTGGGAAATTTGAAAATCTATCATTCACACAAAACACTTACACAAACATTCCAATCACTTTATTTAGAACATCAAAATCCTTAAAAAAGCTGTATTGGCTTCAATGTGTCCTTGGTTATAGGTTTTTAGAGTACTACTTAGCATTGAAAATAGATGAACTATTGATTGACAGTAAAAATAACTAATCTATGCTATACATAGTGTGATTCTGTAAATGACAAAATTCTAGCAATGAAGAAAAAATTAATGTTCTCACATTATGGGTAAAGGGTTGGTATGGGGTGTGGCAGTGTGTGGCAGTATATGGAGCCAGTATGGTTTGATGTCATTGTGGTTGGTCAGTACTTATCAAGACCTTTGGAGCTTTTTGGTGAAGTTGAAAAGGGAGTGAAGTACACAGTTTTTCCCAAGGACCCTTCTTGCTTTTGATCCTCTTTCTGCTGTTATAAATAGTGCCCTATGAAAGCAAAGGCCTAACACAGGAGAGTTGGTGACGTTAGTAGGACTGCACTCCACAAGTCATATACTGACATGTGAGCAACCCTACTAAATTCATTTACTTTCCACGTAGACTTGCCTGAGTTGTTCTTTGGTGTGCTGACCACCTCTCAGTTCAGAAGCAGATGATTCTTTTATACTCTTTTGGAAGTATATGAAAAAACAATAAAAGGAGGATACTTAATACAATCATCATAAACACACCCACAAAACCCTGGATACCCATATCCACTGATATTCTAGGACCTGCTTCTGTTATGTTTTTGTTTGCTGTCTGCTTTTATCCTTCTTGACACAAGCCATGAATAACAGCCAATGTCTGTACAAATTGAGAATACAAAATAATAGTTCCTTTACTTCTGGGTAGGAAAATTCTGAGTGGCCATTTTAGACCCTGAGTTTCCTTTGGTTATCAACAGTTGCAAGTCTTCAGATGAATGCACTGATGACTTTTTGTTTACCTCCCAAAAAAGGGTAACAATTCACTTTTGTTAGAGTCAGCAATGGTTTGAGGTTCAGGTGGGGCTTTATTACTTGGAAGATTCAACCATCTGCATTATTTACTGAGCAGTCTTTTCAAGTGGTTGGTTCATTGATTTAGGATCCTGCATCACACTGATTTAGAATAATGGCAGAGGATAAAAGAATAAGCAATCCAGACTCCTACCACTTACCAAGAATCTCCCCAATATCATATGATAGAACAGCCTAGTGAAGCAGAACTGAATCCCGTTTTGAAATGCTATCAGCAAGGGTGAAGTTGGGCTAGAAAGCACAGTTGTATGATCTAAATTAACAACAATGGCATGTTGTGATGTTTCCAAAAGACAAAAACATTTGGATCTGAAAATCAGGAAAAAGAGGTGTGAATATGCTACCTGCTGTAGTCTATTTTGAGAAATTTATGGTTCTCATTCTTAACTCCAGGACTTACATACTTGTGGATATCAAAAGGAAAACTGATTCTCCCAGAGGGCACATTAGAGTGTCTCTATAGACTTTATACTTTGTCTGCTCATTCATTTTGAATCCACATGAAAATTTTAAGCAAGGATAAAATCACTTGTCATCAGGGTTTTACTACTCTGTTTCTAAAAGCAAAAATGCATAGTACTGACAACCAAGTTGTGAGGCCTTGCAGATTACACGCTCATGGTATCAGATCTATTTAGATTTTTGCAATACAGATTTAAGAAATGAAGTACTGAGTAGGATTAAAACAGCAAAACATATAAAAATCAGTTTGATATTGCACAGCAAGAAATATAATAATATTTCTCTGGTAAGTATATGTTTCCATGGGCAGAATTTTAGTGGGGGGGGGGAGAATGCTCATTAGTATTTTAAAATATATCAGGAAGACTAGTTGAATCATTTTTAGGCTTTGAAGCAAATGAAAACATAGGATATCTTGTTTAAAAATTAAGACTATAAAAAGGGTCTGGAATATAGCCAATGATAAGAGCTTCTGTGCAGTTTTCACAGATTACTCAAAGATAATATTTCTCTGATCCATACAGTTTCAAATCTGGAAGCAAAATAGATGATGGTCTGTGTCAACATGAAGTGGCATTTTGGAAAGTAAAATGTCAGAACCACTACATCTATTTGAGTACATTACAACAAAACATGTCACTGCATTTGACAATTGAAGATCTGATCCTTGTAAATTTCCTGCTACCAATTTCCTGACGTTTCCAAATAAAAGTTGAATTTTCACAATTACTTTTTGTGATTCTACATTCCTTATTGTTTTCATACACTGAAAAATAGACCTTATACAAATCTCTAGTCTTTCAATAATCTCTTTCCCAGGCAATAATCTGGAGTTAGTGACTGATTTTGTGTGTGTGTGTGTGTGTGTGTGTGTGTGTGTGTGTGTGTTTTAGAGAAGTTATCTCATTGTGGGTCCCCTGTGAGGCTGTATTTTAGCTTTGCACATGATTCTGAGGCTTCTCTAAGGCTCTATTTTGTCTTCGAGTCAAAACTATAACCAAGCTGTAAATTCACTATTTCTTGTTGTTTTTCACATTGCTAAGAAGAAGAAGACCTGAGAGAGGAGAAATTCCAGAAACATGTGCTAAGCAAATTACATCATATTTTTGAATGTTTTTCATCTCTTTGGTAAAGCCATTAGATCTGGTCAAATTCACACAGTTTCATGTGTGACTGAAATTTGTATAAATATAAACATATCCAAACTAGTAAGTATCTTTTAACTTCTTACATATAATTTGCACAGGAAGGCACAGAAATGAGTAGGAGAAAGTTTTCAAATTCTTGACTTTGAAACATGGAATGCGACAATTCTTAAATCTCAAATTTTTTCCAAAGTGAACTTTGTCTTTTCATGGTAGAGAATTTGAGTATAGCCTAAAAGAACTTAGGTTATCCTGCAGCTTGGTTCTGTATAATTGATGAAACAATTTTCCAATTATCTATTCTCTGTTCTCATTTCTCTGTCTACAGGAAGAGATCAGAGACTCCCATTTTCTTGAGTAAGAGCAGTGATAGGATGTTATTGAGTTAAGATGAATATTGCTGAATTAGTTTGTTGTTCCCTTGACATATGATGGCCAAGACAAGCATGAGTATTCTCAAATTATATCTTAGGAGAGTCTATCCTAATGCATGACATCTTGGAAAATAGTTTAATTCCACAATCATAATTTTACTATTTTGAAATTATTTGTTTTCAACAATGAAGTAACACTATCCTTTGAAGTGAAGAGAAAAGTCAAAATATCAAAGACTAAGGACAAAATTTCTAAATTACATCTACAAATTTCATCCAAATACTTGCTTCTCAGTGGAATGGAGAGGGAATCATATTGTTTTTTTTCTTATCTGCTTTGATATAGTCAAAGGATCATGCAATGCCTGGAGTAGGCTCAGAATCTCTAGGTGAATCATTATAGTCCACACAATTGCTAGGGTTAAATGAAACATCAACAAATAACATGTATGATTTCACAATAACAAGAAACAATTTTTGAGTTATTTCTTGAATCTTGGTGTCTATGCACTCTTTACAGGATTCCCAATGGCTCTTGAGTATTTTTGGCTATGATGTTCCAAGAGCTACTCCAAGTGTATACTTTTGTTGAACTCTCATTCTTATTTTTCAACTTTTTGTATCCCCTAATCTCATTCTTCTTATCTTCTCTCTTCCAAAGTACAGCTAACTGGGATCATTTTATTTCACCCTTTGATTCAAAATACCACTAAATTGGGAGTTGATTAAGGTCCTGTTTTCTGGGTGAGTATATGGTGAAGGTTAAAATAAAAGAGACTAAGAAATATGGTATATGGTGGCCCAGGAATTTCACAGTTCTTGAGGCTAAAACCATGTCTCCATTAACTGGTTAGTATCTATTTTAGTATATAACATATCAGGTAGCATGCAAGTAATAGCTGAGATAAAAGGGCATAAAAGTGAGCATGAACTTATGAAAGAGGAACAAAGACATTCCAAGCAGTAAATCTGTGCTAGATGAAAGAACTATGTTATCTCTTATGTTGGCAGCTATTGCTCTAGAATAAGGGAGGGAGTCAGTGTCCTGGGTTTCAGTGTGAGAGTTCAAAAATTTCACAGTGTCCTAAGCCAGTACTGGCCTCTACTAAGACTGTTGGCATGGCGAGTTCGGTTTCTGCATACCAGCCAATGGCTCATCAGGTAAGTCATGTAGGCCTGGGACAGATCATAAATTAATATAGAAGCCAATCAATTAATCCTAAATTCTGCTCAGTTCTGACTCAAAATAGTCTCCAACAGTGAAAATTTATGTTTTTTAGCCAAAAGGTTGTGGTTTAAATGTTATAGTGGAAGTAAATAGGAGCATTACTGGCAGGGTGTATAGTTAGTGAGTTGACTCAGGCAAGATGCATTGAAATTCTCCCCAACCCATTCCACCCAAGGGACTTTCTTTTGACATCTCTGCTCATTTGACACCTAAATGAGATGGTAGCACACTACACAGACTCTGTAGTATATTTTAGCCTTTCCCAGTTTTTATATTTTACATATTTTGAAATATTTCCCATCACACTGTACATGACATTTTTTGTTCAGGGTAAGAGATAGACAAGAGACTAAGGGAATAAAGCTGCTTCTCCAGTAGAGCCAATGTAGAAGCACTCTATCTACTTCAGATTATGCACCAGTTCTGTGGCAGAAAATCATAGAAAACTTACTCTCCCTACAGTTAGGGCTTGGACTATTTTTGATTCCTTAAATCAGATGTGAGCTCTTTGATACAATTTGACCTCACTAGATTGAATTTGTGCATTCTGTCAATTTGCGGTTCAAGCAAGCCTTGTGTTTTGGTACTAGAGATACTGTCCAAAATTCTGTATAGGAACATTCCTAAGGTTTATCATGTAAATGGATGAATTTAGTTTTCATTTGTGGCCAAAAGCTAATGCACATAGTGTTGGAGACCATTATGAAGTGGCTCTGAGCAGGATGTTTATCTGTGAGTCTGTCTTAAGTCTCAGCCCCTTAACTTGCGATGAGAGTTGATTCATAGTAAGTGAACCTCTATGAATAAGTGATCCTGGCTGAGGCCTGTAGTGGCCTGTGAGGCCAGAGATACCTCAAAGGGCAAGATAAGGCCACAGCTGAAGACACCTTGGCTCCAACACTAATTAAGTAAATAGAGACTGCAGCTTAAGGAATTTCACTCCTGCAGTCGCACTCCTACCATAAATGTTATCTTGGAGATAAAACAGTTTTCCTAAATTTGTATAATTTACTACTTGGAGAAGTCTTTGAAATGACTGTCAAGGTCCTGCTCATTTCTGGTGCTTTCCTCAGTTTTCCTGCCTTTTGTTGTTGGACCTAATACAAGTGGGCTGGTCCAGAGAAGTCTTTGTCTTAGACCTTGGAGTCTTGAGCTCAACATAAGGGTTTTAACCCTCCTGGAGTCCTAAAATCATATAACTTTTCACATTTAAACCTCCACCATACACTCATTTGGGAGATCAGGTACATAGGTCAGGACCCAATAACAGCAGATTTAATATAAAGTCATAAATATATTTATAATACTTGCACTGAGTGCATAACTGTTGTACAGTATACAAAGAGTGTTAAGTCTTCCTGTACATTTCCACACCCCACAGTCTTTTCCTGAATATGGATGTAACTACTGCTATTTTTTTTGTTAGCAAAATTTTTCTTCCTGTTAAAAGACACTATGGTTACATATGTAAATATATCTGATTATGAACAGAAAATATCTTGAATATCAATAGAAAGAAGTTACTAGACAGGGTAAACAATTAAACAGAGTATGAAAGACAGGGAACGTACAACAAGGAAAAACATGAAAAGTCAATACCTATCAGTTATAGCCAGTAATATAAATGATCTCAACTCACCAATCAAAAAAATAGCAGAATGGATGAAGATGCAAGATCCAAAAATAGGCTGCTTTAAACAAACACATTTAACCCAAAGAAATTTATAAACTAAATGTCAAAAGATAGGAAACAATTCTGCATGTTATGGGAACCCAGAAAAAAAGCAGGAGTCATTATTCTATTTGCAGAAAATGTGAACTTTAAGCCAAAGCTGATCAAAAGGGACAAATAAAGTTAGCAAAAACTCCAAGAAGAGATAACAGTTATAAATAATTAAGCATCAAAGATTCAACTGATTACATAAAATAAATGTTAATGAACATGAAAAACAAAATAAGCACTAAAACAGCTGTAGTGCAGGACAAAGTGTGGAGTGTGAGAGTGGAAATCCCACTCTCACAAATGGATAGATCAATTAAACATAAAGTCAGCAAAGAACTACTAGAATTAAACCAAACCCGTGAACAAACGGACTTGGTAGATGTATACAGTGTTCCACCCCAAAACATCAGAATACAGATCCTTCTCATTTGTAAATGGGATGTCCTTAAAAATAGATCTTGGATTAGCTGACAAATATTTAAGTAAATGTAGCAGAAGTGAAATCATCCCATTCATACTAACTGACCATAGACAATGAAACTAGAAATGAACCATAAAGGAACACACAAAAACTACATTAACACATGGAAATTAAACAACATCTTTCTGAACAACCAATGGGTCACAGAGGAAACTAAAGTTGAAGTTAAACACTATATGAAACTAAATGATAATGCCAATACAATATATTAAAACTTCAAGGATGCAATGAAAGCACTCATATGAGGGAAAATGATATTGATGAAGTCACACATCAGGAAAACAGAACAAGCTCAAGTAAACAACCCAGTTTTGAAGCTCTGACTTCACAAAATAATGAATCAATGAATTGAAAAGTTGGTTCTTTGAATAATAAAATAAATAAAATTAATAAACATTAGCCAACCTCATCAAAAAGAGGAAACAACACAAATTCAAATAATTAGGAATGAAAAGGGAAAAATCACAACAGATCACATATAAATTTAGGAGATCATCAACACCTTCTATGAGAACCTATATGCTAATTAGATGGAAACTACAGAAAAATTATACAGATTCCTAGACACAATTGAATTGCCCAAACTAAATCAAGAAGCCATAAACATTCTAAATAAACGATATAAGCTAATGAAATTGAAAATGTAATTAAACATTTAACAGCAAAGAAAAGCCCAGGTCCTGATAGATTCATGGTTGAATTCTACAAGAAACTTAGAAATGAATTAATGCCACTAAAGTTGAAGCTCTTTAAAGAAATTGAAAGGGAATCAGTACTTCCAAAGTCATTCCTGGAAGTAAGTACTACCCTGATTTTAAAAGCAGAGAAAAACACAACTAAAAACAAAACTATAGACCAGTCTCCCTAAAGAATATTGCTGCAAAAATCCTTAATAAGATCCTAACAAACAGAATGCAGCAAATTATTATGAATATTATACATCATGATCAAGTAGGATTCATCTCTGGATGAAGAGATGGCATAGAAATCAATAAATATAATGCCATATATTAACAGAGCTAAATACAAAAACCACATGATCATCTAAATACATGCAGAAAAAGAATTTGAGAAACTCCAAAGAGCCATTCATGATAAAAAAAAAACATACAGAAAATTGAAATAGATGGCTTGTACCACAATCTTATAAGTCATCTATGACAAACAGCTAATAGCACATTAAGTAGTCAAAAAATGAAATATTTTTAAAACTACAAGTCAATAAAATATATTTATTTAAAAAAGAGAAAAGTCAGAAAGAAGAACAAAAGCAAAAGGCATGAACAACAACAGCAAACTCAAAACAATATCAATATAGGTTTTCACAACAGAATGAAAGAAATTTAGCAAAGGTTGTTATATTACATATTTTTCTTTTCTTTTTCTTTCAAAGAAATAAAAGAAAATTAAAGAAAACAGAAAAGCAGAAAAGAAGGGTAGAACAATACCGAATTCAAGAAATTCAAAGGAAAAAATATCCTCATCATAGAATCACTAGTTGATACATTACTCATTGTTGTCTCAAAAAATAGTTGACAAAGTCACAATATCAAAGCATAAATAGTGGCTAGACACTCAAACACTGACAGTACAAATCCTTCTGTTCAATGTTCCAACAGAAATTCAGAAATATGGTCAACTATCTTACACATTATACAAATCGTTATACTATTTAGAGCACTTTCCTACGCTTTCACTTACACAATATCTATGATACTCTTTGCATCCCAGTATTGGGTCATTTTTTGTCAATTTTTTATACTACAGAGGTAATGTGATATTTACTTATGTTAGTCCTGTTTATTTCACTAATGATATTTTCGAGTTGGCTCCATTTACCTATAAATGCAACAAGACTACCATTTTTATGGCTGAATAGTATTCCACTGCATAAAAATACCACATTTTTTTTCATCCACTCTGCAGTTGATGGACATTTTGGTTGTTTCCAAGATTTAGCTATCACAAATTGTGCTGTTATGGACATAGGTGCACATGTATCTCTGTGACCAGACGTTTTCAGGTTTTCTGAGAAAATACCAAGGAGGGGAATAGCTGGATTGAATGGAATTTCCAATCCTAGTTTTTTGAGGAATCTCCATACTGATTTCCACAGTGGTTACACAAGTCTTCACTCCCACCAACAGTGGAGCAGTGTTCCTTTTTCCCTGCATCCTTGCCAAAATTTGTTATCAGTTGTTTTCTTGATGGCAGCCATTCTTTCTGGGGTGAGATGAAATCTCAATGCTGTTTCAATTTGCATTTCTTGAATGACCAGTGCTTTGGAACATTTCTGCATATATTTATTTGCCATTTGTATATCTTCACCTGAGAAATGTGTGTTTATCTCCAATGCCCATTTTTGGAGAGGATCTTTGAATTTGAGGGGCTTGATGTTTTTCAGTTCTTCATATATTTTGGATATAAATCCTTTGTCTGAGGGATTGTTGGCTAAGATTCTGTACCATTCTGTGTGTTTTCTTTGCACTTTGTTGTGATTTCTTTTGAAGTGTAAAAACTTCTTATTAATATGGGATCCCATTTATTGAGTCTTTGAAGTATTTCCCATGCAGTTTGCATTTTATTCACGAATTCTCTCCCTACCCCTATGTCTCCAATGTTTTTACCTGCTTTGTCTTCCAGTAGGTTTAGTGTTTCTGTTTTAATATTTAGATCCTTGATCCATTTTGACTTTAGTTTAGTGAATGGTGATAGGCATGGGTCTATTTTCAGTCTTCGGTATGTGGAAAGCCAATTTTTCCAACATCATTTATTAAAGAGGCTATCTTTTTTCCAGTGAACATGTTTAGTCCCTTTGTCAAATATAAGGTGGTTGAGTGTCTTTGTAGTACTTTTTGCATCTTCTAATCTGTCCCATGGATCCTCAGGTCTATTTCTTTGCCAGCACCATGCTGATTTTCTGACTGTGGCTTTGTAGTATAGTTTCAAATCAGGGATTTAGATGTCTCCTGTCTTGCCTTTGTTGCTCAGAATTGTCCTTGCTATTCTAGATCTCTTATGTTTCCAGATGACTTTTAGGCATATTTTTTCTAGATTTGTAAGGTATATTGGTGGTATTTTGATTGGAATTGCATTGAATCTGTAAAACAGTTTTGGGATTATGGCCATTTTCACAATGTTGTTTCTTCCTAAACAAGAGCAGGGGATATCCTTCCATTTTCTAGTATCCTCTTCAATCCCCTTTCTAAGGGTTGTATAATTTTCAGCATATAGATGTTTTACATTCTTGGTTACATTGATTCCTAAGTATCTCATTTTTTAAAATGCTATTGTGAAAGGTGTTATTTCCATAATTTCTCTCTCAGTGAGTTTTTGTTTGTATACAGGAATGCTATTGATTTTTGAGTGTTGACACTGTATCCAGCTACACTGCTGAATTTTTTATTAAGTCTAGTAGTCTTATAGCGGAGTTTTTGGGGTCTTCTATGTAGAAGATCACGTCATCTGCAAATAATGGTAATTTAACTTCTTTTCCTATTTTTATTCCTTTTGTTTCTCCCACTTCTCTGATTGCTCTGGCTAATATTTCTAGAACTATATTGAATAGGAGCAGTGATAATGGACATCCTTGCCTTGTTCCTGATTTTAGAGTGAAGGCTTTCAGTTTTTGTCCATTTAGTGTTGGTGGTTGGATTGTCAAAAATGACCTTTATGAGATTGAGGTACATACCATTTTTCCTAGTTTTTATAGGGTTTTTAACATGAATGGGTGTTGGACTTTATCAAAAGCTTTTTATGCATCTATTGAGATGATCATGTGATTTTTATTTTTGGCTCTGTTGATGTGCTGTATTACCTTTATTGATTTGCATATGTTAAGCCATCCTTGCATTCCTGGAATAAATCCCACTTGGTCATGGTATATAATTTTCTTGATGATTTGTTGCATTCTATTTGACAGTATCTTATTGAGAATCTTTGCATCGGTGTTCATTAGTGAGATTGGTCTATAGTTTTCCTTTTTGATTGGGTCTTTCTCTGGTTTTTTGTATCAGAGTAATTCTTGCCTCCAAGAATGATTTAGGCAGGACTGTTTTTGTTTCAATTTCATTGAAGGGTTGAAGGAATGTTGGTATTAAATCTTCTCTAAACTTCTTATAGAATTCAGATGTGAATCCATCAGGAGCTGGGCTTTTCTTTGTTGGTAAGTTTTTAATAACATTTTAGATTTCAGTAGCTGATATTGGGTTATTCAAAATTGTTACATCTTCTTGATTGAGCTTTGGCAGTTCATATGTTTCTATAAATCTGTCTATTTCTTCTGTGTTTTCTACCCTATGTGAGTAGAGATTTTCAAAGTAGGTGTTAGTGATCTTTTGAATTTCCATGGGATCTGTAGTAATTTCCCTCTTTTCAGTCCTTATTGCATAAAAATGGGGTTTTGCTTTATTTTTCTTGATAAGGTTGTCTAGGGGTTTATCAATTTTGTTTATCCTCTCAAACAACTGGCTCTTTGATTTGTTAATTATTTGTATTGTTTTTTTTGTTGGTTTCAATTGCATTAATTTCTGCTCTAATCCTAACAATTTCTTCTCTTCTATGAGCTTTGGCTTTGACTTGCTCTTCCTTTTCTAGGAGCTTGAGATGTAGCATGAGGTTATTTATTTGTGCTCATTCCATTTTCTTGATGTGACTATTTATTGCTATATATTTTCCTCTTAGGACTGATTTCATTGTGTCCCATAGGTTACAGAATGTTGTGTCTGCGTTTTTATTGTATTTTAGGTGCTGTTTTCAAAAAGTGAAATCTTGTACCTAAAATCAGGAACAAGACAAGAATGTCCATTATCATCACTTCTATTCAAGATAGTTCTGGAAACATTAGGCAGAGCAATTATACAAGAGGAAAAAATACATTGCAAAGAAATAAACATTGCAAAGGTAGAAGTTAAATTATTATTATTTAAAGATGCAAACATTGAAAAGGTAGAAGTTAAATTATTATTATTTGAAGATGACATGATACTCTACAGAGAACAACCCAAGAAACTTAAAACTTATATGTTTAGTATACAAATTCAGTAATGTAGTGAGATACAAAGTCAACACTCAAAAGTTAATTCATTCATTTACACAAGCAAAAAACAGAGAGATAAATTAGGCAATCTGTACCCTTTAGAACAACATTCAAAAACATGGAATACTTAGAAATCATTCAAATTGAGCCAAGGATATAGCTTGGTGGCTGTAATTCTTTGATTTCCTCCTCTTTGATAACCCAACATTTTTGCTTTGGAGGAGTTTGGAGTTTTTAGAGTAATTTTTCAGCCTCATTTTCTAATGTTTATATTTTTGGCTTCTTTCAGTTTTGTCTTGTGACTTTCAAGGTGATTAAGTTGGAAAACTTTGTCATTAGTATGGAGAATTCTTTAGTTAAGGCCTGCTTTTCAGTGTGCATTCTGGTCATAGCTAACTATAGACTTTTCCTTCTTTCCAAGATTTCCTGTAACTTATTTATTTGAGAGTGGAGCCTACAGTGTATTTGGCTCAACGTTCAGTTCTGCAGGAGTTGGACACAGAATTGCTATTGACATCCAGACCATCCAGACATCAGTGTACAGAGAAATCAAATTCATGCAAATAATTATCTTCTTGCTTATACTAACAAAATCAGCAAATATAACAGCATTGAAGACAACCGATATATTGACATATCCTAAAATCCAGGAATACACCATCCTAGTCTTTATCTCAATATGATAAAATCCACCTATGACAAACCAACTGCTAACATCATACTAAAAGGTCAGAAATGGAAAACTTTTAATGTAAAATCAAAAACAGGAAAAGGATGCCCACTATCACCACTCCGATTTAATATAGTTCTGGAAACATTGGCCAGAGGAATTAGACAGCGTTGAATATAAAATCATAAGGGTAGGAAGGGTAGAAGTTGAATTATCTTTATTTGCAAGTGGTATGATACTCTACATGGAATATTCCAAAAATTGTACCACAGGACTCTGAGATTTAATAACCAAATTCAGCACCATAGCAGAATACAAAGTCAACACTCAAAAATCAATAGCATTGCTGTACCAAAAAAAAAAAAAAAGAAAGAAAGAAACTCCAAGAGAGAAATTAGGAATACAACACCTTTCACAGTTACATCAAGAAAATTGAAATACTTAAGAAAAAATCTAATGAAGGAAGTTAAAGTATTTTACATTGAAAGCTACAGTACTCTGGAAAAATAGAATGATGCAAATACCAGAAAATGCAAAGATACCCCTTGTTCTTAGATACACAGCATCAACATAGTGAAATTGATTATATTTTCAAAATTTTTAAATAGATCAAATAGAACCCTGATCAAAATACCAATAGCATAACACACATTATGTGGATATGACACCAGAAATGTACCCACAAATAACAAAACAAAATGAAACAAAACAAAACAAAACAAAACAAAACAAAACAAAGCAAAACAAAATCTACAGGTCAATCTCTTTAATGAATACCCATCAATATGTCAGAAAATTTATCCCAATCCTTTTTTCTTCATTAGAATTTTGTTAATACAAACAATGTCTTTCCTCAGCACATCAAGGTCCAGAGTTTCATTTTGATGCACAACTCCCTCAATGTATTATATTTTTTAGTGTATTCCCAGTTCAGAGCAGACTTAGTAGTGGGTAGGTCTATAATATAAAATTGTGAAGCATTATAATGACCCTTGAAACCTTGTTGTATCTTTATGCTCTCATCTTGATATCCCATCTAAAGAACTATGGTCTCCAGTATGGGTATTTGTGATTGAAGGTTGGCATATAACGTGTGCTGTATTTTTCAAGGCTCATCAGTTATTTTTGTCTAATTATCTACAAAATGACCTGTTTGGACAAAGTGAACAAGTGTAACAAAAGAGATAGCCACAATGAATATCAGCATTACTAAAAAGACTATTCCATCAATAACCAAGTGACATTTTTTTTACTTCTAAGTACAAAATAATTAACTAGCGACTGCAAAGGATATAGCATCAGGGTGTAAATTCAAGGCTCACTTATGTTAACCAATAGCCACGCTCCCTGCATACATCCCAGGACTATTAAACTTTTAGCAATAAGTTCTCTTGCTTGAATGCTGTGATTAAAGGTACATTTTGTAAATGTGAAGGAACTTTGTGCCAAACTATAGTTTCATAGAGAAAAACATAAAGATTGTAAAATCAAATTGAAGTTCTTTAACTATGACTGTTTGGCCACCACAGTAACAGTGGCTTAGTGGGATCCATATTATGACCCATCCATATCTTCCTACCAACACAGGGCAGAGCATGTTAACAAACAATGGATTCTTTAGGCCCCAGGCTTGTAATTAATCAAAAGCCTACTGTTTAGAGTGCTATATCCTAAACCATGCCAGATAGTTTCCCCTTCACTAAGCATCTGTATTGCTGTCCTATTAACCTATTTCCAAAGTGTCACATACAAATTAGATGCTCTGTTAGCTATTTCTTGTACAGATTCCCCAGAACCAATCTATAAAATTAAATTGGCCCATAGACATTTTTTGTCCCTTGTTTCCCCTGCAAGAACCCATGGAAGAGGGGGAACCTTTTGCATAAGTATTCCAATAAGTACACTTTTCTCTAAGAGGAACATTAGGGGCCAAAGAATCAATCTGTACACCTATTACCTGAATTAAACTGAGGATCAAAAGGTTAATTGACTGTGATTATGTAGCAGACACTTTTGGGTACCAACAGGAAGGCAATAATTGGAGTATATGGTCCTATATTCCACACACAATGAAGGTCAAGTGAAATGAAAGTTATAATTTACGACAGCATTATCTTGTATCTCTAATAATGTTGAAGGACCAGATACTCAACCAAGTTTACTATGATAAGCTTTTGATTTATGATAGATTTCAGGAGAGTCACCTTAAGTAATGGGTCTGATCATGAGTGGGGTAGGCACATATGCCCAATACTCTCATTCTTTCACAGGGGTTATACATACAGTGAAGGCTATGACAGCCATCATAGCAATGAACACATTGTCAGGGGTATGTGGAAGGCCCTGTCATGATACCAGTGTCCTGGCTTCTTGTGATGTCTTCTTTAGCTGTCTCATTGGTATTGACCTAACATCTGGAGCAGCAGGCAGTGTGGGTGGAGTTGGGGCCTCCTCCAATGTCTTATCAGCAAGCATTCTTGTCAGCATGTTAACCTGTTATCTTGATGTTGGAAAGCACCACCAGAGTCTCATTCTGTTTCTTTTTCCATGGTCATATGTTCCGGGGAGGGGGCATCACACTGTTGATTCATCACTTATCAGCACACAAAAATCTCTTCTTCCCCATGTAATAGTGTCTTGGGGACTTCCCAGGTACCTATCTGAAGATTGTGCCCTAGGATTCAGTTGTCACTGACTTTAGCTAAGTAGGAAAAAGAATATTGTCCATGAAACATTGTCAGGATTGATGAGGATTCAGCAGTTGAAAATCTAAAAAAAAATACTGAATATTAGTCAATTTTCAGGGACATTTATATTTCCATTTTTGTTTTGTTAACTGTTGTTTTAAGGTTAAATGAAAATTTTCAATAATTGCTTGTCCCTGAGGATTGTAAGGAATTAAAGTTATATGATGAATTTCCCTAAATTGAAAAAAATGCTGATTATTAGGTGCATTATCTGTATTTATGATCTTAGGAACTCACTGTTTTAAAGACTAATAAACAATGTTGTACATGATGGTCCTTTTTACCCTTTGTAACCTGAGAAACACTATTGCAGTAAGAGCAATGAGTTTAACTATTACAGTTTCATCTGGATACCAAGTACTTTGAAATATAAAATATAGGCAGAGTACTGTAATTTTTTAAAATCAATTTTGGTTATTTTGGTGTCTGAATCTCTGGAAAATGTTAACAGCCAGGAGTTATATAGTGTACAGAGAAAATCTGAAATCAAGAACCACATGTAATATTTTAGCATGATAATCATGATGGCATTATTTTTGTAACATGCTTATATCTCCATTTTGGTTTAGAACAGCCTTTCTAGTCAATAATATCTATATAGTAAATAAGATGCTCTCACCTGATTTTTATTTTTTGTCCCTCAGGGAGTAAGAGTCCAGGCCAGTGTTCCCCAACTCCGCTTCCTCCCAGTGGCTGGAGGGGAGGGGAAAGAGGCGCCCCTGGGACTCACCTCAAGCCTGTTGTCAACATTAGCCCCAGATTTCCCAGCACCAACTCCACCTCTCAGGCTCTCCCTTCCCCTCTCCCCACTTGTCTCACAGCTGAGGGCCTCCTTCTCTCCTCTCCCTCTCCTCCCTCCGATTTTTTGTTTTTAATGGAATGTCATTGAAGACACTTATAACATTGTCTGGGACATTTAATGCCTAAGCATCTCTAAGTGTAATAACACATACAAAACAAAAACTTCACAGAAAACTTTTTTAAAATTTATTTTTTGGCAGGTGTTCTCTTGCTGGTTTGACATATGTCTCCTATTACACATAGCTGAAGCACAAGAGATAGGCAGATATCTAAATCTAAAAGAAAAAGTTTATCACTATAAATAATCAAATTTTACATTTATAGGATTTGTACACTGGGAGTGAAGGCATGAATGTATTAATACATCATGAGATTAGCAATAATGAATCATACTAGCCATAAGAAAACTCTTCTTTCTTACTTTTGTACATAGAGCAGCTTTTAATGAGAAAAATTTATTGTTTTGTTTAGAGAAAAAAACTTTTGAGGAAGACTACTGTAAACAAATCACAATAATATATTTAATAAGATTTATTTTTGTCTCTCCTCAATGAACAAAGGCTAGAATAAGACTTTTGCAAGCAGCTGATCCTTTACTCTGCAAGAGGAGTCTTGGCCAACAGAATCCACACTGTAACTGTCTTAACAATTTTTGATGACTTATAAGAATGAGATCATAACAATTAACACATTGTTTTGACAATGAAAAATCTGGAGTCATTTCACAAAGACATCAATGTGCATTGCATAGATAAAAACAATTTTGGCATCATCTCAACCATCTGGAGACATGGAGCAGTGATTTTTTTTTAAATTTTGATGACAAATACGTATAAACTGATTAAAATTACAAATGTTTCAAAAATCCAAAAATTTCAAAAGTAAATAATGGTTGAGCTTAAATAAACCAGCTGTTTATAGAACAGACAAAGACACATAAGAAAAATTGTTTATAAAATCAGAGGGCACTCTATTTGACCAATATGAATAGTAATAACCCTTTTACAGTTTTTAAGTTTGTAACTATAAAGGGACTAGTCAGATCTTTTTGTAGGTCAATTAGCCAAGATATTTTGTAATAAGAATAAGAAAGTATAAAATCCCTTTTACCTATTAAAGTAAAGAGTTTATAATATGGGCCCTAGGAAAAAGAAGTCCTCCACATATAACACAGCTATTATCAGGGGAAACCCCTCTGCCTAACAACTTGTTTGCCTGGCTCACCTTAGGCATCTTTTGTTCTTAAAGCTGGAACAACTTATTCAGGTGATTCAACTCAGACATTTCGTGTTCTCAGGGCTGGGCTTACTCCATCTCTACCTTCAGCTGCTTCGCACAGTGGACTCTGAGACATTTTGAGTTTTCTATCCAGTCACATAGGTAAATTTCCTTGCAGCAGTGATGATTAGGCTGTATTTAAATCTAATATGAAAATATATATCCCTGGGGATCTATAATACACTGAAGAAACTCACCAGTTTCATGCCTGGCTTCTGTTGCTTCAGCATTAATATGTATAATGCTCTCCTTGTCACTGCCTTCGTAATATTCCAATGATATATTTTCTTTTTTTCTTTGGTACTGGGGATTCAACTCATGACTTTGCACATTCCAGGAAGGCACTTGTGTGAGCTAAACTCTTGGGCCAAAATAGTATATTTTTATTTATTGAATTCTTTTGGATATTATTTTGTATATTATTATTTCTGATTACCTTTTTCCATTCTTTTTTGATCCACTGGATATTTAAAGTCTGTTGTAAATTTGTGAGTTTTACATTTGTGCTCTGTTGTTTATTTCTAAACATGTCCCCATTGTGTTTAGAGAAGATGTAGTCATTTGCCCTTGTATATCTGGGTTAAAATTTATGACTCTGTGGAAAATTTAAACATCTAAAAATGCTTATATGCTTATAAGGGACTATTTATTTTCATATGTTCATGTATTATGTGAGACTAAGTTTAATTTAAGTTAAATTATGCACATATTAAGTTAAATTATACACAGTAATAAGTTAACTGCAATAATAATAATTAAATAAAGAAATTAAAACAACATAGTAAAATAAAATTGTATAAATGTGATTGTTCTGTTTCTCTCAAATTCTGTGCTAGACACAGAGTTGATTTCCATTCTTGTTGAGAAAAATTGAAATGGTACATCATTTGATTTTTCTGATCAGCATATTGTCCAATTGCAACTTAGATACTTTTTGAGTTTGGAATTTTTTTCCATATTTTTGTGACTTCTTACTCACTTACATGTAATATCCCTATTTTTTTCTTTACATGATATGAGTTTTAGAAAATTTCTTTAAATAAATCTCATATATATTTCACCAGATTTCTACCTAAATATTTACATTTGGTAAATTAAGATGACTAGCAATGAGTTTTTCACTTTTAATCCCATGTGATGATTCCTGGTGTGCAGTTCACTGACTTTTGTGGAATAGATTGTTTTCTGCAGGCTTGCTGTAATAACCTAATAGCTAGTGGGTTTTTTTCAGATTTTCTACATAGATAATAATTTCATTTCTAGACAAAGATCACTTGATTTCTTTTTTCCAAATCTATGTATTTTTCATTTCTCTCTCTCTTCTTTCTTTCTTTCTTTCTTTCTTTCTTTCTTTCTTTCTTTCTTTCTTTCGGTACCGGGGATTGAACTCATGATTTCATGCTTGCCAGGCAGGCAGTTATGCCACTGAACTAAATTCGCGGCCCACTCTCTTTTATGTTCATTGGATTTTCATTTGTTTCCTCTATGATGTTTAAAAGAAGTAGTGGGAGGGGGCATCTTGTCTTCTCCCTCCTATCACTAAGAATATCTTGACTTTCTTACCATTAAGTATGATTCTGCTATAGATTTTTGTAGACTTGTATTATGCAAAATTTGTAAAGTTTTTATTTTAAAAATTATCAATTTAGATAATTAATGATTTATATAATCATGTGTCTTTTCTTCTATATCTTACATTGATGATGGTTTGTTTAATTGAGTTTTGAATTTTGAACAAGCCCAATAGCTCTGTAAAAACTCTGATGTAGTCATGGTGTGTAGTTATAGTGAATATAATTAAATTGTTTTATTAATGATTTAATGAGGATTTGCATGTACATTGAAGATATACATTTGTGTTTTTCTATAACTGTAATTTTTTTCTGATTTATTGTAAGGCAATTCTGGTCCATAGAGAGTCATTTTTTCTCATTTTATATATGAAGAAAAACTAGAAAAGTCCCTATGGATTTAAGCAATCAGTATTTGCTGTTTCCCCATAACTGAAGAAGACTCTCCACATTCACATTTCTTGTTAGTCATGCTCAGTTCATTTTGTGAACAAGTACTTTGCACTGGTCTGATTGAGTAGATCTTCTCTATTGTTTTTCTTATTATTTGACTATGGAATTTTATTTTTTCATAAAATAAATGAATACAAAAGACATGTTTTCAAAAGTATTGAAAAACAAAGCAATATATTTTCTGCAAAATATATTATGCAGTACATAACAAAGAATATGTAAACATTCTCTAGTATGATTTTGCCTGATTATTGGATGTTTACACTTACAGTTTAATCTGAAATGATAACTGGTATGTGTGAAAAACACAACATCCAATTAAAATTCATAAAGATGAGTGAGAATAATATAAAGACTTCAGATTGCCTAAGTCCACTGAAAAGTGGAGAACAACACAAATCACAAAGATTTAAAAGAGTTTGATGCCTCTGGAGCAAATTTGACAAATTTTTATTTCTTCTTCCTGCAATAACCATCATGCATATCTAAAGAGTTTGCAAAAAGCAAGTACAGTTCCAAACATGGACACTTTGTTAACTAAGAAAGATCCTTTAGGTTTTTCAGATAAATAAGTGTTTTTAAGATTTGAATAAAGATATACATGGAAAATTTTGAAAATATAATTGAATATCTAATTTACGAATTTTAATATTTTATCATTATAGCATACCTATTTCTGTTAGAAATTTACATTATATATTAAATGAAATATTTAATTTAAAATAGTGAATGTTGGATTTGGTATTTAGTTCAGTGGTGCATCACAAACCAGGTAAGCATGAGTTCCTGAGTTTAATTGTTGATAACAAAAAATAAAAATAAGGAATATAAAAATATTAGTTAAATATGCAGTTAGAATAAAGCTACAGAAACATTCCATTATAATGGAATGAAATAATTGAATTATATAGTTTTTGCAATAGTTAAATTTGAACCTGAAATTCATCTGAGGCAGAAGAATTAGATTTCCTTGCTTTACAAACCACAATCTCAGTAAATATGTTAAGGGGGATTTGGATAGGAATAATTCAAAGTAAGTATAGCCATTTAAAAATTTTCTGGTAGGGAACTTTAAAATTATTAGACCCTAAGATATACAGACAATGGGATGGAGAAGAAATATTAGAGGAAAAGAATGTGAGCTATAGAATTTGCTGAACAATAGAAAGCAAAATCTGATGGAAAGTAAGGAGATTTTGAATATGCAGGTATAACTTGAAAAGAGAAAAGTAATTTTAGTAACAGTATAGTTGGATACAAAGTCAACACTCAAAAATAAATAACATTCCTGTACATGAACAACAAGTTTACTGAGAAAGAAATTACGGAAATAAAACCTTTCACAAGAGCACTCAAAAATGAAATACTTAGGAATAAATTTAACAAAAGATGTAAAAAATTTATACATTTTGAAAACTATAGTATTTTAAAAAAGAGATTGAAGAGGATATCAGAAAATGGGAAGATATCCCTTGCTCTTGGATAGGAAGAACCAATATAGTGAAAATGATCATACTCAAAAAAACTGTTATACAGATTTAATGCAATCCCAATCAAGATAACATTAACCTACCTCACAGATCTAGAGAAAACATTCTGAAAAAATTTTTTGGAAGATAACTAGAAATGCAAAGACAATCCTGGGCAACAAAGGCAAGGCAGGAGGCATCACAATTCTGATTTGAAATGATCCTTCACACATGTTATGGCTCCGTTTTATGTACAAGTGTAACAATGTAGACGTTTTTACCACATTTACTATTCAAGTGTTTTCATACCTGCAGTGTAGTCTGTCTCTACTCTGAGGTAGAGTTAGAAAAAGAGAACTAAGGAATTCAGGTTAGCAATATAACAACTGTTAACTTGTAGTCCAAGCAGAGTTTACACTTGTGTTGGTAAGACAAAGAAAGCAGAGAGAGAGAGAGAGAGAGAGAGAGAGAGAGAGACAGAGACAGAGACAGAGACAGACACAGAGTGACAGAGAGAGATAGAGACAGAGAGGTTGAATTTTGAAAACTTATTTATAAATATTAATAAAACAGTTGCACATTTTGGCAAAATTACAGTATGTAGCTTGTGTGTCTCAACTCTAACTTTAGTAAATATGTGAGGATAACTTGTGACTGGAATAATTCACAATTGATACAGTCTACTAGATATCCATTGGGAACTAATATAAAAACAAAAAGAGAAAGGGATATAAAAAGGATACTAATTTTAAAAAATAGAAATAAAAATAAAATTAAAATAAAAAATAGAAAGTTATATTCAGCTTTGAATATAACTGTGCTGCATATCTCACAAAATAAGGATCTGAACACTACAAAGAGACCACAGAAGTGCTTATCCAAGACTGCACACATAAGCTATAGAAGGGGCAATAGCCCAACCAAGGGTCTCAGAACATAAAATAGATAATCAAGTTATAATAACTATCAAGGGGGAGAGTCCCTTTCTTGCCATGCAATTAAAAAGAACAAGTTTTTCCAAGTGTCAGCTCTGGGATCTTATTTTAATCCAACAAGATAGTTATCTATATACTTATTTTCTCTCCTATTCCCCAAAAAATTTTGCTTCTTCATTTTCCCTCCCTTTACAATAAAGTGATTTAAGCTTCTAAACTTACATCTCTGATTCTTTTATTGAAGTAGGTTTATGTTTTAAAAACCCTAGATAAAAACCTACCCTCATGTGACAGTCCCATAAAATTTGGACAATACTGTGAGACTGAAATCATGTCCCTTATGACTAATTTATCTCATTTATTTTGAAATACACTTCATTTTCTGGCACAATATGGCTGAGATATTTTGGGATATTCAGTTATGTATTTCTGAGATCATATTCCATTTAGTTTAGGAAGACATTTCAGAGTTTTATGTTATTCAAGGAAAGAACCAACTTCTGTGCATCTAAACTAAGGCAAGAGGGTAATCTCTAGAAGGTCATAACAGGATGACTGAATTGAGATTCCATTTGTATTAATACATTCTTGAAAAATAAATAATTACGGTTGGTGGAGGTGAATGTATCAGCATAGCCTAGTCTTTGAATGAAAATATGTATTATATAATTTTCTTTTATTATAAATGCATATGAAAATGTTACAAGAATGAAAATGGATTTCTTATTTGGGGGAAACAGTATCAAACAGAAAATCTTAGGTTTGCTTCAAAAGTGACATGACATGGCATTCAGTTCAACATCATCATACTCAGTGATGGATTCTTGTTTCAACACCAGTAGAGGTCTTTTCACTTCTGTACCAAAATTCGAAGACTCTTCAGGAGAAGGAAGAGAGGTGCCTGAAAGCAAGAGAACAATCTTGTTTTCATTGAAAAAGTGAGTGTAGAGAACAATTGTAGAACAAAAGCCTAATTCAGAAAGACCACAAAATATATATGAAGATATAGAACTTGTTGAAAATCTAGATAGAGAGACACCATATTCAGTTCACCCCTTGCACAATCTTGTTTTGCACTGAACAATGGAAAAGAATACAGATGAATAATGGGAAGGCATAGGAAACGGATATGGATAGATTCTTACACACCAGGCTGGTCTCACATTTTAAGACTGAAGGCAGAGGATTACCTCTCTTCAGTCCTTAGTACCTCAGTAACAGGCCAAATTGAACCATGAGTATTTATAAGAACAATTCGGAACATTCTTACAATGTAAACTGACAATGGCCCAAACTAATTCCAGGGTCCAATTCTTCGAGAACAATGGGCCCATAGATGAGAAGTAAGCCTAGTCATGTGGAAAGATGTCATATGTTCAGTTAAAACACTGAAAGAAGTTAATCCCTTCCTTCAAGTGATGAAATTTCTGGATTAATTAAGAGTATTGCATCTTCTGAAATAATAGTGGGCAATATCACCTTTAGCAATATAGTTAAGCAGTTCCCTCCAAACAAACTTTCATAGCATACACACACACACACACACACACACACACACATATATATAATTTGTATATATCTAATCTAATCTAATTTAACATATATATGTTAAACTGAAAACTTTCTAAATTATTAGAGATGACTTGAAGAAACCCATTATTGAGAGACCATATCTTGGTGTGGAACATGCAAAGTGGAGTAAAGTAACAAAGATTCTGTAACTCATAGAGACATGTATACATCCAATAAACAATGGGGATAGAGAGCAGAATATTTAGGGTAGGTGTAATAAGCCAGGGGCTTGGAAGAGGGGAAAAGTTGACTAGCACAGGTACAGAAGGCTACAAAAATGTCATTAACAAACAAAAAGTGATGATTGATGGATTCAAGCTCATTGTTTTCATGAGAGGGAATTAAGAAGAGCCGCCCACCCACCTGCTTGAGGACATTGGGCACCACCTCCCTCTTCTTGAGGGAGAAGGTTCTTCTCACTCATCCCAGAGGAAAGAGGAATTTCAAGAGCAGGTAACTCTTCAACATCATCATAACCATTTGCTGTAGCATCTATGTGCTGTTCTGTAGGTTATGAAAATATCAATGATAAGGTGAAGAGCAGAATATGTGTTGGACTAGTTGACTTCTCTAATAAGGCAGAGATTGTAAACAGTAAAAATATGGGTATATCTTCCAAGACTCTTCTAAAGGCTCATGTGCATTCTCAATATTAACAGAAAACATGTAAAACCTGTAAATATTTAATATCTTAAAGGCAGTAATCTTTTACTGAAATAGTCTGTCACATTGCAAAACAACAACAAAAATTATCAGGCTATGAACTTCAGGTATTCTTTTTAAAGAATATGAATCATAAATAAAAAATGATATATATGGATCAGTGATTGAGTGAGATTCAGTCTGGACTAAGATATCCTGGTGTTATTTTTGTGCACTAAACACAAAAGCAAGGAGAGACATGAAGCAAGGAGAGACATGAAGCAAGGAGAGACATGAAGTAGAGAGGATCAGGGGAACCTAGGCTGCTCTCACTCACAGATCAGCAGTCCTACAAAGCCCTCCTGAGGAGGTGGGTTTCAATCACCCTAGGTCTATGTTGAACTTCAGGTTCTATTTTCACAGCGCCATTGTGGACAACTTTACATTAAGAGCTGTCCATCTTTATCAACTGGGGAAAATCCATGGTGAACATTCTACTCTCGTACCGCCTATGAAAAGAAGGGTTCCCCATAACTAATAAGGATAGATACAATGTCCTCTGCTCTTCCAGTGATTAGCAAATCAACCTTAGTGATAACCATGACCTGCCCAAGCACTTATTTATATAAACTGCAAAGTAATTCACCCATTACACTAAAGTCAACACCATCTTTCCTATGTTTTATTTCACACCATGGAATGTTTCAGATGATCATTTTCAAATATTATTTTAAAACTCATGAACTTCCTTTGAATTTATATCATCATGTTTGTTGCATGTCTGTAACAGAGTAGAGGTATCTTGGATACTGAAGGCATTTGACTTTTCCTTTAATCTGGTCTCAGACTAGGTGGAGTGAAAGAAGTGCTATAAATTGGAGAGAAGCCCGGGATTTAGCTCAGTGGCAAAGTGCCTTCCTGCCAGGCACAAAGTCATGAGTTCGATCCCTGGTAGGAAAAAAGAATACCAAAAAATAAAAAATAAAATGGAGAAAAGAGATACTTCTTATTCCATTCACAGAAGACATATTTCCAGATAACATTACCCTTCTCCACTCTCTCACACTAGAAAAAATCTGTCTCTCTTACCTGTGAAAGATTTTGTTTCTCCAATTTCCTTTTTGTCCTCTGCATAATAGAGTGATTTATTTGCAGAATTATCAGACAGGTTTCCTGGGGAAAAAACATCATAAACACATACACATTTAGAGGACTGAGGTCATGGTTTAGAAGGATTCTTAAATTTCAGAACTGTAGAAAACATACTTTTGCTCATGCCTTAGCAGGAGGATGACAGTGTGCTATAGTTTCAGTTTCAAATTCCCCAGAGGCCCACATATTAAGGCCTTGGTCCATAGTTTGGTTTGTTGGAGGGTAATGGAAACTTGGGAAAGTGGGGCCTATTTGGAGATTTCAGGCCCTTGCTGTAATTGGGATGCCCCCTTAATGGACTGTGGAACACTCTCATCTTTCTCTATCTCTGCATCTCCCCATCATGAGTTCAGTTGTTTCATCATCCTTATATTTCCAGCCACAATGTGCTACCTTGTCACAAGTCAAAAGTAAAGGGAACAAATGATGATGGGAGAATAATTCTGAAAACAGTAAACCAAAAAAGCATTTCCCCTGTAATTTGTTTATTTGAGGCATTTCATCACAGTACTAGAAAGCTAGCTACTACATCAATGGAAAGGTGGGTTAATGGTACAGTTTGTGGTTACTGCAGACAGCCATTACCATTGTGGGCTGCCACACAGAAAGGAAGTTGTCAAGCCCACCTGGTCTGTCCAACAGGTCCTCTTTCTCCAGTGTTATGAGATAATCTATCTCCTGGTACAAGGCCTCTTCAACAGCATCTTCAAAAGACAATGAGGCTGGAGAAAGAAGCATGAGTTCAGAGAATGCAATGCAAAGCCTTTAACTTACCAGCAACAAAGCCTTCTGTGCACCCCAACCTCGCTATGGCAGAAACCATCGGTTCTGCCAGTGTGTCTTTCTTTAGCGTTCTTCTGTGTTGGCATGGAACGCAGTGTACTTACCCTACCTCATCTTACACTCTTCTCAAATAACAACCTGCATGTAGGTGGCATAATATGTAGGCATTTCATAGTCAACCAAGGGAAAGGGTTCAAGTGTTTTCAATATTGAAGTCTATGGTAGCAAAGCATTTATTTAATGAGAATGAAGACTGAAACATATGAATTTTGAAAACTACAATTGGTCCAGTCCTATTCCTACATTCTTTCCAGGCCAACAGCATCTCACATACTCACATCTGTGTCCTGCTCTACATCTGTGCAGCTGAGTCCCCAAGATGAGAACCAGAAAGAGAAGCGTTCCCAAGATGATGCAGAAAATCACAGGTAAGTAGAAGATGCCTGGTTCAGGAGGTAGAAGTGAACTTGTGCCTGAGGAAGAAAAATACACATCACCTTTGGGAAATTTATAAAGTTTAGAAAAACTCAATTATCTTGTTTATATCCTGTTTCTTCAGGACATAAAGTTATGAGTGTAGGAAAATGAAGCCGCCTGAACTCCAATATACAGCCAACTCAGGTATAACCCTGAACTGATCAATTTGCCTTTTCAACCTGATTCTAGGAGATTTGTATTAAGTGAATCCTGGTAAACATCACATACACTGTTTCTCACATCGGCAATATCTGGTCTAGTGCAACTTTTCCAGAAGTATGAAGATTCCATCCTATAGTACTTTGACATGTTAAACAACTGCTCTATTGCACAGCTGAAAACAAATTTAGCACTTACTTCTAGCTGTTGAGGGCACTGTTATCCTTTCACCTAGAGAGAAAAGAGAAAAAACGGAGCCAGTAAACTGTTTTGACTAAACATTCATGGTGTCACGCCTAACACAAATGCATAAAGTTCTCTCCCAGATTGCAGGAGCTCAGAGAGCAGCCTCTCCACAGCATAGAAATCAGCCTACAAAGGGCTCTTGGGAGGACACACTCCTGCACACCAGCTCATGTCCCTGGCCCTCCCACTCACGTGAGCACCTCACACCTGCATCCTCTTCATGCTTGCCTCTGTTCCCAGTGAGCCCTGGCACAGTCTCACAGGGAGGACTCCCTGCCTCTGCACTGCACCTCATCCAGCCAGATGCTTCCATTTCCAGGGCCAAATGCAGCCTCTCCCAGGGCATCCAGGGCATGGCCACAGCCCAGCTGCTGACACACAACCTCAGCCTCTGCCAGGTCCCAGGAGTCATCATACACTGTGCGTCAGGAGCCTTCTTGCCACACCTCTACAGGCCCTGAGCAATGGCTATCTCCTTCTCTGAGTCGCACCTTCTCTTTGTCTAGAAAGGCAGCAACATTTCTTATTATTGCCCTGGTCCAGGGAAGGAGACCCTGGAAACTATGAAAGTTTGAGAACGACTAAAATACCCGTTCTTGAGGCAGAGTCTGGGCAGCTCTTGGGTCTTTGTCCTGCAGAAGAAAACATGGAAAGCACTGGGTCAGCAGTCGCTGGGTCTGGTTCTGAGCTAACACAATGCTCTGTGGTCCTGGGTTCAGGCCAGATGACAGGGTAGAAAGCAGGTTTCAGAGTTAGTGCTGCATACTGTGATTGAGACATCTGTGAAGCACAGCCCTGATCTACTGCTGAAATGATTGTGTCAGTTACAGTACTTGTGTTTCACTCTCTGAATTCTGAGAAGAAACACAGTCATAAGGATGCACATACATACATACACTTATTTCTAAATGCAAGCTCCAGAGGAGAAAGGACCTTGACTATGACATTCCTTCTGTTCCTGATATCAGGATAGTGCATGGCATGTTATGTCTATTTACCAAAAGTATGTGTCAATAACCTTGATGAATTTCATCAGTAGAGCTTGACAATCATTTAATGGATGAATAGTTGTGTAAAATCTGATAAAATAATTCCATTAATATGTTACTCATCAGAAAGACAATAAAAGTAACAAAAATTAGTGTCATAATTAGTAGTAATAAATGTGCACTTAAAATATAGTTAGTGCATTACCATAGAAGTAATTTCTCTTTAGTGTTTCACTTATTTTTTGGGAAAAGAAGATGGGAAGCCTGCAAGTGACAAGTGTCAGCACAAAACACAAAAAAGACAAAAGAATATAATGCACAGCAGGACAAGGACATAACACAGAACCCAAATGAAATATATGCATGCAAATGAAAACCATATACAGAAAACATATATATGTACAGTACTTAATGAAAACACTAAAATTCATTCCATTTTACATTAACAACCCTTCTACCCTTGGCAGAGCATGACTCTGTAAATGATGACAAGATTTATGGTACATGGTTGATCACAGTATAAAAGTGAAGAGGACGTTGCAGGAACAATGAAATCAGGAGATTGCAGGCTCCTTTCCAGGCAGGCATGTTTTGTGTGGCTGAGAGTAGGGGCCTATCAGTCCCCAGTAATAAAAACATAAAGGATCAGAGGAGGAAATGTCATCCAAGAAGGCTGCAATTTAGAAAGAGATAAAAAATCAATAAAGGTTCACCATTCTCTGACTCTAGGTATTTCCCGTGATGTGTCACACAACTAGATAGATACCTGTTGAAAACAACTGTTTTGGGGATGCTCTGTCAAAGAAATTCTTTCAGCTTCTGTTAGCTTTCAGATAAACCTGTCCAGTTTTCTCAGCATCTTTCTGCTCTGAAGTTGGTGATATTATCTCAGCCCTCAAAATACACTACGTTTCCTTGTACCTTGGTATTTACAGTAATGATGTGTGCTCTGTACCATCTTCCCTCAGTAAACTATGAGCATCCATCAGGTCCGAACCTCAATTTTCTTCCTTTGCCCAGGACAGAGCTTCCACTTCTTGACACTCAGATTTCTACCCAATGCCTGCAGCAGTGACTGGAGCATAAATGTCATGAGAGCTGATATTATATTTCTTTTGGTTTTCTCTTCTCTTGCCTAGAACTAAGTTTCTATCTATGAGAAACTCAATTGCTTTCTGAAAATTGCTTTCAGAAGTTGTCTGACTGGTATAGACTTATTTCAGAGGAAAAGACCAGGAGCTCAAAAGATAGGTAAATAGAATTGGAATTTCTATATTGTCCTTCACTTAACTGAGGATGTCTGTATGCAATGGTTAATACTAAAGTCAGTTTCCAATTGTCATCAAAGTACCTTTCGAAAATTAAACTTCATTACATGTGAAAAATCTCAACTAAATAGCAAATAGTTTGCATAATTGAGGTTCACACCCTCATATTCATAATGAAATGCATATTAATTAAAACTACCTAGAACAGCATTACCCATTGCTGAGAAAGTTTAGCAGGGTAATAGTTCATGCTGCCACATGCTTTATTCAATCTCCCCTGGTACTTTTTACTTAAATTGCTGTTAGTGCAGATTTCTGTATTTTCTATAGAAACACATTGGGATATGTAGACTAAATAAACAAGTAAAATTAATTTTGAAGATACATTGTAACCCACTCTTTAGATCTGAAAATTAAAAATAATTCCTTGACAGAAATCTGCAGGGAATAGAGAGACACACATAAATAGACAGGAGTTTACCTGCACATGTGATATAAGCTTCGTCCTTTGGAAGGCAGGATCTGGGATCCCAAGTGTCAGATGGACACTGCCAGAGAGAGGCATCAGTTTTCCGACACTGGATTCCATCCACCCACTGGTGTCTAGAACCTTCCCTGGCAGGAACAGAAGTGTTGAGGGTCCCACTGTCCCCACAGCCAAGCTGTCTGCAGATCACGGACAAGCTCACGTCTTCCATAGGGCAGCTAAAGACACTGCCCCAGGTTCCATTGTACAAAACCTCCAGCCACCCAGAGCACTCCTGGTCCTCATTCACCATCCTGAGGGCCAGGAACTCTGAATCAGGAAGGAGGAGAAGAGTTCAGTGTGAACAGCCAACCGTTAGTGCCCTGCTTTTTCCCCCTGATTTTTATTTATGGATCATTACATTTACAGTGCATAATGATGAAGTCCTTCATGGGAAGTAAGTGCACATACATAACATATCTGAAGTATTTATTCATGTCCTAACCTTTCCCTCCCTTGCCCTTTACCTATCTTTGCTTTTCTGTATCACAAAAAGTGAATGCTTATTCCTGGATCCACTGTGGAAAGTACTACCTGGGAAAAAGTACATTTCTTTCTCTTTCACAGGTTTTGCTACATTGAAACTTTTTCTTTCAAACTCGATAACCTAGAGGAAAATGGACAGAAATGAACACTGATTTCAGTGCTTTCTAGGAGGAAAAGCTGAATCCTGCTTCCTGAGCAAACATCTGACAAACCTTCTGAGAGAGAGCACAGATCGGGTGTGCCAAACACAGAACCGGAGCCTGAAATATGTCTTGAATCTTTGAGTGTTCATGTACCTTAAATGGCAAAGAGTTTTTTGAGACAGAATTAACAAAAATAACTTTTAATGGTGTGACAACCCTGGTTTAACTGGAGGTTAAGCCACAACTAATCACAGCCTTGTCCTGGCATCAATATGAGCTGATGTTTTTGGTAAGCCTTGCCCACAGGGAGATGTGATCAAGAAAGAATGGCTAAATTGTTCCAAAGTGTTTGTTTGACAGAGGAATAAGGAAACTACAGCCAAAATATACAGGCTGTTTCTAGAAGCTGGAAAAGAGAAAGAAGAGAATTCCAAGAGCTTCAGAGGAAGGCAGCCCTGCTGACATATTATTTTCAGTCTAATCAGGTCCAAGTTGTCTTTCTACAAAACTCTAAGCGACTGTATTTTGTTGTTTAAGCCATTAAGTCTATAGTGATTTGTTCCCCCAAAATAGGAAACTATTGTTTCTAATTTTGCACCCACAGGGAACTGAAGACTGAGTTCTAGTTTGAGGTGAATGAAATGACTTTGTCAGACATAGAGCTGGACTGGAAACTGAGCGGATACAGGAGGAAGCCATAAGAACTCATCTTTACTGCTAGGAAGATGGACACAGGTAATTTTGGTATTTTCAGGTTCTTTCCCCTGCCCACTGTAGGGCTGAGACACTGCCACCCATACCCTTCAGCAGCATCCCATTATGTGGGCTGTGTGAGTACAGACCTGAGCAGATGACCACGGCATCCTCTTTGTGCCTGAAGTCATTTTGTTCCCAGTCCCAGGAAGGGCAGTTCCACACGTGGGACTCCTCTCCAGTGCAGTTCAGCTCATCCAGCCATATGGACCCCGATCCCTGCCCAAAGTGAGCAGAGACCGTTGCATTGAGGGCCACTCCATAGCCCAGCATTCTGCACACCACATGGGTATCACTCAGATCCCAGCTGTCGTCACAGATGGTTCCCCAGGATTCCTGATTCAGAATCTCTACTCTCCCTACACAGCAACCACCCCGTCCACCAGGCACAGCTGTCTGCTGTCTGAAGCAAAATGGAGTCAGGTCAGTGGTGCTGAGATGGGAAGGAACAGGTTCTGTCCTGGGGACATCCTCACCTGAGCATTTGGCAGTGGGCACTTTTGATGCTGTGGAGCCTGCCTGATCAAAGAGTGAGTCCTTGCACTTGGGCAGTAGCTGGGTCTGGTTTCCTGAAGACAAGATGAGAGAGTAGCAACACAAGTTATGCTAATAACCGTATAGTGATGACATCTGAAATGGAAAATTTTTCCATCTTAACAGTGATTTCCTGTCTTCAGATCTCATCTTTCACTAGCCCATTTTACTTCTGATTAGGACAGATTTTCTGTTTAAAGCTAAATATCCAAAATGACTTCATTATATTTGCAGGTGGTCTTGTCAGCAGCCCCATCTGAATTTCTAGTGCATGAGCTTTCCTGGATTTTCAGGCTCATCAAGTCTTCAAATATCCTCAGTCACCCCCGGATGAGTCTATGTCACTTCACTAAAGACTCCAGTAGACAGCTGTCACGCTGAGCTCTTCCCAGATTCCAGAGGCAGGAAATCATGAGCAAAAGGGAAATGTGTGGTGTCTATTTTCTGGTTATATTTTTGGGTGTGGAAAATATAAAGAAGGGACAGTTACAGTCTCCATGATACAGAGTAATGTTATGCATCCATCATTACTCTGGAAGTAGGTGGGGAGACGCTAGTGAAAGAAGTGGTTGAGCCTGGGTGTGTTAAGGGAAGGACCTTAAGGAACAACAGTACCGATGCTCATGGAATGCGTGGATAAAGCTTTGGGAAGAATCTCCAGGGTAACAATCAGCAGAATTAAGAGCAGTTTACTGTCAGCAAGGTTTGCTTTGGCCAGTGTATTTATTCACCCAGTAAAACTGGGTAGACTAAGTTTATGTGTGTCATGTAACAGTTATCCTATTCTGGCCTCATCCCCAGACAAAAACTTGGATACAGTACACTGCTAAATGCTTTTCTTCTATGTTTTTGTTCTCATATCTTTGGGTTACAAATAAATAACCACAGTGGTCTCAGCTGGATGCAGTTTTCCTGAGGCTCTCTTATGCCCAGGAGGCAGCCATCTGTGTTCTTGGTGCTTTAACCAAACCTTGTCTCTGAGTAATCTCTGTAGGCACAGGCCCACACCGCAGCAGAACTATTCAGTGATTAATATTGCAGTTCACCCCACAGCTCATCAGTCCATTAATGGGAGCAGCAAATGCAGTAAATACACAAAATTGAGAATTATTTACCCATAAAGATGAATCAAATCAGGTCACTTATAGCACAATGACAGAATTTAGATGACATTATGTTAATTGAAATAAGTCAAAGATTGACAAGCACTGCCCATTCTATCTCATTATGTGGAACCAAAAAAAATTGTCTTGAATGTAGTATAGAGATTACTAAAGATAGTAGGAAGTACTCATAACACTAGACATGTCCTATCTGGTACTAATTATACATGTTTTTCAAGAAATAATGGAAGCCTGATGTTTTGTGATTCATTTTTCTAGAATTTTCTTTTAAATTTCAAAGGAAAATTCCAAGTATTCCATGTCATATAGGATAAACAGACATGATAAACAAATCCAACAACGACTTTAATCTTCTATTATGAGTGATGTACTACAGTGTATGCATAGGATAATAGAATTATAACAAAGTTAATATATGAAATAAAGTAATTATGTTGTCATTACCTATGGAAATTGTTTAAAATATTTTCATTTTAAAGGGAAATTATATCAGCTACATATATTTAATAAGTAATTAACATATCCTGTGCATAATGAGGAAACAATAAAGCAGAAGTAAGAGGAGGATGTTTTAAAATATCAATATTAGGTGTCTAGATAAAGGTTAGGTACTAAAGGTTATTCTACTAACAAGGTTATTGTAATAACAATAAAGGTTATTGTACTACTCAAAGAACATGTCAATACTTCTCATATGTTAATGAAAGAAGACAGCACACAATAAAAAACAAATTTGAAAGCAATTCAGAGAATTTCTTTATAGAACATTTTACTGAAGGAAATATTACAAATATTTTAAAAATCCTAAAACAGCTCAGAGAAAACCATGTACAATGCGCAACAAGTGAGACAGTGAAATGCTTACCATTTTCTCCAAATTCATATGTAGTTCAAATTCAATCTTTATGAAAATACCACCAGTATTTCTTGTTATTAAATATGAGAAACTGATTATAAACCTATTTGTACAATGATCAACATATTTGAAAAAATCAGGAAATTTATAGGAGTTACTTCAAAGTATTTTCTGTAAAGCAGAATCATATATAGATTCAACAAAGATATCAAGTAAAGAGTAATACTTTTAATACATGGATAGACTAATGTAGAACATGACGGAGTGTAGAATGTATAGAAACAAGCTCAGACACAGATCTTTTCTGTTCATGACCCAGGTGTCACTTCAGTGGAGAGACTATTCAGGAAAGATATCTGTGTCAATTGGATTCAAATAAGGAAGTGAATGAAGTATTTTCTCTCATATTGCACTTCATACACAATATCAACTCAGAGATATTAGACAATTATATGAAAAAGCTTTAAGTATTCCATAAGTCTGTTTGGAGAACATTTTTTATGATCTCAGGATAGATATAGTTATTTTTAAAAGACTATAAGAGTATTAAGTGTAAAAGAAAAGTTAAATTGTGCCCCATTAAAACCAGAAGTTTAACTCTTCAAAAAACATACTAAAAATGAAAACAACAGTTGATATGCTAAGAACCCAGATAAGCATGTATATGCCTGTCTGTAACATAAAGCATTGTGCTAATACTCAAGAAGAGAAAATACCTGCAGTCTCCACCATCCTATGAGAGGATGGATATATGGATACAGCAGAATACTTGACAGTCAATAAAATGCTTGGAAAGTCCACGAACAAGTACGTTACTAAGATGAGTCAAATAAGTTACAAACAAAAGAGAATATCATGTCTGCTATTACATAAAGGGGAAAATTCTTAAAAATAATTTTTTCAGCAGGATTTAGCACAAGTGTAGTATTCTTAGAGTGGAAGAGGGTACCCCGCCTGGCATGATGTGTAATATTTGTTGACCTGGGTGGAGGAAGCTATATGTATGTATTGTTACATTTCATCCTCTGTGGATTGCAATTGAATAACAATATCTATTTCCAGACAAATTCCTTTTCATTCACTTTTAGTTGGTCTGAAAAATGATTGGTGAATGAGCAGAACCATCCTTCACTATAGTACCTTTCACTCTGACGTCAGCTGTCCCTGCTGTGTGCTGTGAGAGATGTGTCACTCCGGGAACATCCTGAGACCAGTCACCCTGACCACTCACCTGAGCAGACCACTGAGGCTGTGTTCCCATGGGCACAGGCTGGAGCACCCAGGGCGGTTGCAGGGCAACTCCACAAGAAGGACTCAGACCCTGAGCAGTGGAATCGGTCTTTCCAGATCTCATCCCCTCCTTCCATAAAGTGCGCTCCTCCTCTTGGGGTGGAGACAGCCACTCCACAGCTGAGCTGGTGGCAGACAACATGGGCATTGGCCATGCTCCAGTGGGAGGCACAGAGCGCTCTCCAGCCTGAAGAAGTGCTCACTTCCACCTGACCCTCACACTGAGAGATGCCTGTTTTGATGAGCTGAAATTCAGTGAGCTCTGGGTGGAGAAGACAGGGTTTCAGCATATTTTTCTTACGCCAGCACTGCATTCAGTGGTAGAATCCTGCTGAGTCTCACCTGAACAGACAATTTGAACAGTGCATCTGTCGTGGCAGCTGCCTCCAGGACAGGGTGCTCTGGGGCAGAACCAAAGCCCAGGCTCCTGACCCTCACACTGGAACTCTTCAGTCCATCTTTGTCCAGTGTAGTCTCTGAAGGGCATGTCTCCCAGGACAGACACAGCCTTGCCACACCCCAGCTCTGCACAGATGACCTGGGCAGTGGGGAACGTGAAGTTCACAGCAGACACTGGGGTCCAACTTCCTCCAAGATTCACCTCCACTCATCCTGAGCAGAGTCCCTGTCGTTCAGCCAGGTGCACAAATCTAAAGGAACACACACACACGCACACACACACACACCAAAACAACTAAGTATTTTTTTGAAGTTTGAAAGCAACAGTTATAGCAATGAAAGATGTGACATTTTTTCAGAGTTGATGTTTGGGGAAGGTTTTCAATGTTTTTTGTCAGAATGAGACCTCCAATAGCATGTCTTTAAAGGCAAATTCCAGAGGAATTTATAGATTCAGTTCAGAAGAACTATTTTATAATAACTTATTATCCTATGTTTTAAAGTGATAGTTTTCTATCTCTTGTCTGTATAAACTCTTTTATAAATTCAGTATCCAGTGAATATGACTCAGTGAAAAAGTAGACTTTGTATATCGTTTTCACACTTTTCTTTATTTGTGGTCCTAAGAATTGAGTTCCAGGCTTTCACATGGACAATATTCATTGTCACTCCCAAACCGCTCCTTATAGTATATAGGATCACCTGAGTCACTAAATTGGTTAGATTTTTATGACTCTTTTTTCCCCGTTTTGGTTACTTTTCTCTCACTGCTGGGACAAAATTCTTGACACACAACATGAAGGAAGGAAAGGTATATTTAGCTTACTGTGGAGGTTTCAGTCCATAATCAGCTGGCTCGAAGGCAGGGTGGCATGGCACAGGGACAACACTTCAAGGTGCAGCCAGCAAAAGCAGCCAGAGCAAAAAGAGGTGGAACAAGCTTCTTTGACTCCCTTACATTGTATACAGGCCACCACTTGCCTCCTAGGGCAAGTGTAGCACTCACAAAAGCTTTGTGTCACCCTCTTGCACAGAGTGAGGTTATTTACAAAGTACAGTTTCTGACTCCCTGCTGAGTCTGTTAGACTTTTAAACTTCTCAGATTGACACAATATCAACTATAAAAGCTCCATTGCCTGCCTTTTCACTATTTTTATCCATTGAAATTTGAGTTCCACTGATAATCCTTCTATGTTAACATTTAATGATGAATGAAAAATTTCAATATTCATTTAAATCTCACAATTTGTATTTAGTTCCCATTTAGTGATGAGGGTAAGGTCTACTAAATAGAGTGCAGTACAGACTACTTTATTGATTCTCAAATTACTAGGATTTCTTGTATCATACTTCATATTAAAGAAGACAGAAAACTTAGATGGTGCTTCAGAAGTCGCTAAAATATATGAGTATGTTTACATGCTCATTTTGGTTTTTGTTTTGTTTTTAATTTGAAGAATTGCTTTATTACTAATGAGCAGAGTATAAGAAACCAGCAGATACTTATTGAAGATCATCAGAGCTAATTTCAAGTCGATGCAGTGCCAAGGAGAGGGATTGGACAGGAGAGGCATTGGACAAGCCTGTGTGTAGGATTTGTTGTGAAATGTTTAGGAGTCATTGTCTTTTTTAAGAGAAAAATGTATGTAGTAAATCTTTGTTACGAAGTATTACACCAAAATGGCACAAGCAGTAAAAGCATTGATTTGTTTCTTAAACTGATGACTTCACATATTCTGCTTCAACATGTTCTTGTTTTTCTTTGATGTTGATGCTTTTAAATGAAGTCTGGATCCCTAAATGTTGTCCTTAATAAGACCATTTCAAGGTAGACTGTGACAAGAATAGACTCTGGATAATGTACCTTGCTTGGAAAGTCAGAATGTAGAGTTTCCACACATAAAAATTATTAAATATATATTCGAATGGTTAAATGGAATGAGATCTGGAGTGTGTCATGAAAATCAGCCATCAGTAACAATCTACAGGCCCAGGTAAGGTACTGATTGTGCTCCTCACTCCCAGCCAGAGCAAAAATCTTTGATGGTGAAATCTGACTTTATTGACTCCGCCCATGTTGAATGCCCAAACCTGTGACCAAGGAGCGTGAAATGAGCTCAGCATCTTGACACCATTCCAGTATCATGAAAGCTGTTTCCTAAAAGGAAGAGATATGTGGCAGAAATAAGGACCAGTGCACTGGATTTATGAAAGTAATAGGAAAGGTATGGGAACAACTTTAAATAGGTACAATATTTTTTGAATTTGAAAACATCTTGCTTTAGCAATGAAAAGATAATTTTAAATTTGAAGACAAACATGTTGTATACAAAATAATTCAATTTTAAAATAAGTACAAATCTTTCAGTCTTGATGAGATGTTAATATTCACAGGGAAGAATGTGAGTATGAAGATTATCAGAAAATTTATAAAATACAAAGCTTATGTGAGGGGATAGGATATACATGAGATAATCAGATATTAAAAGAACTATGCTCTTATGTGACAACAGACTGAGATTGTAATGAACAGTATATGAATGTGGACTTAAATTCATGTGTATTTGTGTGAATTTATCCACATTCTTATGTACACCATAATGATTTGGCATTTAGGATTTAGAACACATAGATGTTTATATATTTAGAAAATTTTAGTTTCAAAATAAATAAAATCAGTTTCCTACTTGATATTGTTTTCCACTTTGAAAATCTACTGTAGTTAAATCTATAAAAGTTAAATGACTTATATCACATGAAGAAAAACATTTTATTCAAAAAATAATACTGGGGATAGTTAACACAGAGGAGCCAGCCAGACCCCATAAGCACGCTGGCCATCATCGCAACTCTCCCATGAGCGGGCAGCATGGATGGGGAAAACCAGCCAGCTATGCCTTGGTGAAGCTGTGAGTGTCTGCGGAAGTCTGCCCATTCCCAATGCCTTCTGGGGAACATGAGTTAGAAGACACTCAGTGCCTGACCCATCTCTCTATACTGTGGACAGGCTAACAATGTGGGGAGTGCCTGGGACCCACAATCCACTCTTCTGGAGAAATACAGGAAAATGTCAAAATGAAGGAACAAAGGCAATCTCTGGCCTCCAGCCCAAGCAGAACAAATTCAGGAAAAGTAAGCATGGCATAAAGTGGCAGGTTCACACCTGAAATTTCTAGGATGGTGACAGCTGAAGTAAAGAAACTACTTCATGAGGCTGTAAAAGAAATCAGATCAGAAACAATACCTCAGGTAAAAGACGTGACAAACATAATAAAAAGTTTGCTGAGCATATCTAAAAAAAACATAGATTTATAAAAAGAAAAGCATAGGAGAATAAAGGAAACCATGAATGAACAATATTGAGAAGAATTGAAATTCATTAAACAGACTCAAAGAGATACCCAGGAAATTAAAAACTCTATTGAAATCTGGCAAAACTACTTGAAAGAAACTGAGCATAGACTTTCAGACCTTGAATACAGGATGACATTCACGAAATACAGGTACTAATCATATAAGGAAACATATATTAAAAAAGCAAGGAACCAGGAAGTAAAAATTCAATGCATGCAAGGAAAAATAATTTGCAAGGAAAAATAATTTAATGCCGGCAAGGAAAAATAAGTGTCAGCAAAAAAGCAGGAGTCCCCACAAATGACATAAAATGACTATTTCAAGCAGTAATAGCTGAGAACTTCCCAAGCATGGGGAAAGGACCTGACATGCTGGTAAATGAGGTACACAGAACTCCAGCTAGCCATAACTGAAATAAATTTCCTCCCAGACATACATTAATCAAGACTCCAGAAATTCAGCACAAGAACAGAATATTAAAGGCTGCTAGAGAAAAAGAAATGGATCACCTACAAAGGAAAAGCGACCAGAAACATGACAGATTTCTCAACACTAAACCATTAAGTGAGGAAGAGCTTGTTGTGAAGCATTTCAAGTCCTGAAAGAAAACAACTTCCAAGCCAGATTGATGTATCCTGCAACAATATCTTTCAAAATTTATGAGAAAATAAGATACTTCCATGACAAGGAACAACTGAAGGAATTCATAACCCCAAAACCAAAACTACAAAGATCACTGAAGGACGTTCTACACAGAAAGATAAAGTGGTCCCAGGAATAGCAGCAGAGGGGGATCACCAAGCAGGGAAGACAACTGATTGGAGGGGAAAAATAGAGCCAATGGCAGGAAAAATCATGGTAGAAGTGAACCAGTGCATGTTGGCATATCTTTTAAGATAAATGGCCTTAGTTCAGCAATAAGAAAGAAACACAGAGTGGAACAAGAAACAAGAGCCATCAAATGTGGTATACAAGAAACACATTAACTGGAATTAAAATTCATAGACTGAAAGTCAAAGGAGAGAAAACAATACTCTATGTCACAGGGAACCAGAAAAATGGAGTAGCTTTCCTATCAACTGAAGAATGGTTAAGAAAGATATAGTGTTTTTATAAAATGGAAAGCTACTCAGGTAAAAAGAAGGATAATCATGAGGTTCTTGTAGGCAAATTGATGCAATTTGTGATTATGCTCTTGTGGAAATAGTTTGGATTTACATAAGTAAACATCATGTTGTCTCCCTAGTGTGAACAAACTGAAGTAGTTAGTGGGATCCAAAATGTACAATAGATATGGTGAAAGTGAAAGGGAGGAAATGGCTAAAAAGGGAAGGTGGTAGTCATTGTCAATTTCCTTTTCATTTTAAAGTTCTGTATTATTTTTGTTATTATGTTTTGATTGGTTTTATTCTGTTTTGTTTGGTTTGATTTTATTATATCTGATGGCATGGGCAGCAATTTTGAAGATAACAGCATATATCATTGTAGCCATTGTTGATTTCCCATTATCTTGTTTTGAAGTCCTGCATTGCTTGCACTATTTTTTTTTTCCTGTGGTACCAGGGATCGAACTCACGAACTTGTGCTTCCCAGGCTGGCACTTATGCCACTGAGCTAAATCCCCAGCCGCACTGTCTTGTTTTGATTGGTTTTATTCTGTTCCATTTTATTTGATTTTATCAATTCAATTGATATTGTCTTGTGAGGTAAAATACAATATGGGTTAACTAAAAGCCATCTATATTTATATAAAAATATCACATATTTTTATCTCTGCCTGGATCCATCTATATATTTTATGAAAAGATATAAACAAAACTGCTTTGCACACAAAGACAATGGCACAGTCCCAGTAACACTGGGCTGCAGCTCCTCATTAGACTCGCTCTGACAAACCCAGGGAGAACGGGTGCATATTCAGGGTGAAGACTGGACTCACACTGCTGCCTCTTGTTCAGCTCATCGTGCTTTATTTTTGTCCGGTCTACCTGACCTGACAGAGGTGATGTCTCTCTCTCTCTCTCTCTCTCTCTCTCTCTATATATATATATATATATATATTCACAAGGCATTACAGAGAAACAGTAATTTTTCCAATACAGTGTACTTTTATTTTTATTATTTTATTATTTAGTTTATTTTGTGTTTTTTGAGATAAGTGTTGCCATGCAATTGAGAGTGGCCCTAAAATCACTTTGTAGCCAAGGCTGGCCTTCAACTTGCAGCAACTTTCCTGCCTTAGCCTCCTGAGTGCTGGGATTGCAGGCATGTATTACTGTGCCTAGCCTATGGGTGTACAGTTAATATATTGTACAGTAATACCAAAGGAACTTTACAAAAGTTAAAAGGAGCCAAAAGCTCTACATATTAATAGCCATCATGCCTCTTAGATATCTGTCTCATAAATTGGAAGAGATTGAAATATTCCATTGTTTCAGTCAAGAAAGAGGAGGCTTCAGGCCTAGACCAAAATGATATGACTCTCTTCTAAGGTCTGAAAAGTTTGACATATTGAGATTGAGAGGACTGCAGGTACTTGGTATTTGTTTAGCACATAACAGGGAAAGGCTTTCGGTACTTACTCTTGGATTTGCTGAAAGATGGACAGATAAAAGGACTGGGGCTGACTACTTCTAAAGCAAATAAGGCCCCATGACATTTTTGTTGTTTATCACAAGTGTAGTCTCACTATCATCTTCCTTTCCTAGAGCTCTACATATCTTTATTCTGCAATATTACAAATGTCATCAGGCAACAGTCTATTTCTAGGTAAGATGAAAGGTCACCATATGTTAGAAGCTATAGATAACACATGGGATACTCAAAAATTTTGTCCTTATTTTATGATAGAGAAGACAAAACTGGGAAGCAAGGCACTGGCTCCACGTTACAGAGTGGGTGAACAGAACTGACATCCAGACTGTCTCTGATGTCCCTGTTTTATGTGTCCAAGTGGCAGCTCTGCATTCCAGGTGAGGTAAGGACTCTTCCTTCAGGCTTGGGTTTAGTGTGGATATATCACATAACACTCTCCTGGGTGTAACCCCCTTCACAACTGACCTCCATTTTCCATTGTTCATGTGCAAGAGACACACCGAATTGAGTCACAGGATCATTCCAGGGGCCAGACTTTCAGAAAATTGTTCTTTCTGTACCTGGGCCCAAGCCTAGAGAGTCCCAGTTTTTCAAATGTCAGCTTTCACATGGGGCTCTTTTGGTCAGAGCAAATGTCCTCTTTACCTGGGCTAAGTATGTGAGTTTTAGTGCTCTGTTTTCCAAGTAAGTAAAGGATAAGCAGATTGGTTTTCATCATGTTTAACAAGTTCTCAATTCTTGCTCTTCAGCTCTGATCAAGATTGTCTTCTCTCCAGTGCCCATAGCTGTAACTCTTACTCATCCTTGTAATTTACATTTTCTCTGATAATGAGATTCCTTGTTGCATATACATGTTTCCTTGCTCACTATTTTGAGAATATATTATATTCTTTGGGACATAATAGGGTGTTCATAATAAGATGCTAGGAATGTTTCCATCAGGTGTGGTACTAGAACACTCAGAGATCCACAAAGATCTGAATACATTTCTTATACAACAAAATTGCTTTGTATTTACTTCAAAATCCACTCATATTTGAAATCTAAAGAGACAATAAGGCACAGCAAAGAGCAAGAATGTTCACAGAAGCACATAGATTGTGTAAAAAAAAGGAGAGAAGTCTTCAAAGAAGGAATAACTAATATTTTGCATAGATTTGAAAAAGCCATTTAAAGACAATGATAAGATTCCAATTTCATGTTCTTATACTCAGTTCTCAAAAATCTTTCAAAAGTTTTTAAGATTTACAAATGTCGAAAGTTTCCAGGAGTGTAAATTATATGGAAAAAATGATATGTTGTATTGGGGAATTACATTATTGGAGAAAAATCAATCATACACTTCTAACTTATTGGCATCTTCACATGGGACTTGTGTTAACAAAAAATTTTCCTCTAAAAAACTTTGTGGATTTATATGATTCACTCTCTCTTAAAGCAAAATGAAAATCACTGTCAGATTTATTGTTTCTTGGTGTTTTGTTATATAGATATGCAGTACCCTTGAGCATCTTATAAAATTTAACACAGATCATATCTCCAGTCTGATCTGTTCCATACCTCAATTTTGAGTCACCCTTACAAGTCTTTCTCCTTCCTGAAAACTATATGCACAGAATTCACACAAACATGCATAGAAAAATCTCTCTACTTCCCCTGGGTTCTCAGTGCTGCTCACACAATCCTTGTATTACTGCTGCCAACCCAAGATCTAATCCTGCCTTTTAGCAAAATTTGCAAAAATTTTCCCATTAGTTCCCAATATCCAATAATTATCAAAGTCAATTTATCATACATCACTGATCTCTAATAACTGTACAAACTATGTTAACTGTTATAATATTTGCACATTAAGATGTCATTGCATCCCACACTGACCCACCAGCATATGGCTGTGTCCCTTTCATGTTATAATGTATACATTTACTGATAGAAGAAAAGTGAATGATTGAAGAAATTTTAACACAGAATACTTGTATTTGTAATGATCGAAGAAATTTTAGCACAGAATACTTGTATTTGTGATATTTTCACCAAAAAGACTTGGTCTCTTGGTAAAAGAAGAAGCTTTAAAAAATAAGGAATTTCTGGATCTCCATAAAGTTGCACTACTCCTTTGTGTCGATGCACCTGAAACTGGTCCACAACACCATCTCACACTATACCTATGACTGTATTCAACTCAGCTAAGTAAAGAAGACCCTCATTTTTCTAGAGTCTCATATTTGCCCTATACTTACAGACATACTGCTGTAAAGGGGGCATGCATTTATTTATTTACAGATGTTCATGCTTATTGTGAATAAAATTTAAGAACATAATTACCAAGATTGTTTTTAAATGATGTCATTAGAATTAGTTACTTGTCATATAAGACCATTGAATGAGGAAAGGAAAACAGTTTACAATACTCTGGGAGCGTACGAACCCCATTACATCAGCTACTTTGTGTAATCATGACTTATTAAAGGAGTTCTCAGGCCTGTACTGCCGATCCATTTTCTATTTTCAGAGAGCAGACACCAAATTTCTAAAACTTTCCATTCACTCATGCACTGGCCGTACCTGAACAGATGACTCCTGCATTGTTCTGGCAATAGTGGAGTGTTTTTGCCCAGCCCAAGGAAGGGCATTTTCTCACATGAGTCTCCTCTCCTGTACATTTCACATGCATCCTGATCCAGGTCCAAAATGAGAAGAATATGTAACATCGAGTGCTTCTCCACAGCCCAGCTGTCTGCACACCACTTGACCAGCCATCTTATTCCATCCTATATCACAGATGGTGCCCCAGAAACCCTGGTGAAGAATCTCCACTCTTCCTTCACAGCGATGGTGCCCATCCACCAGGTGCAGCTGTGTGCTCTCTGAGGAGAGAAAATGATGTCAACATTTGCAATCATAAATGGAATCAGGTTGGTTTTCTGGTCTGTAGGAAAACACTCAAACAGGAACTGTGTACAATGCACATTTGGACTGCAGAGCCTGCTCCAATCAGACAAGGAGTCTGCACAAAGGTAATGGATGTTGTGGATCCTCACAAAATTAAACATTCAGAAAGTATTAGTATGATTGTAAAATAAGAAACAAAAGTGAACTGGAAATAATTCACTATTTCCACGTAGCCATTGTTTTAAAAAAGTTCGAAGCAAACAAACTACTTGTCATAGAGTTCTGTTTTTGATTTTGAGGAAAAGTATAATGGAAATGACACAATAACCCCTACCCTGAATAGATCATATATTTCAGTGATTGAGCACTTAGAGATACTATATTGATCAACATCTCAGCTCATTTCTTATAAACCACTTTAGTAACATACACCTGAGAACTAGTAAGATAAAAATACAGAAAGTAAAGTAAGGAATTTAGCTGAGTGCATTGAAATCCTTAGGTAGCAGCCCAGAATCCTGCAGCAGTCACAATTGGTTTTGGTGGCACAGCTATTAAGTGTTTAAAAAAAGTGGATCATGATGGAAACTATGGTTTGTACAGGAACATTTTATGTACAGTTCAAAATGTCAAATTCTAGTGCTGGATTATTTTCAAAAAAATTTCCTGTTTCTGAATAGATTGGGCAGCCTCAGATGAGGGAAAATATTAAATTATGATGGCTGTGGTCAGATTTCATGAGAAACCATAAAATGTTAATTGCTTTCACAAACATATCTACTATCTGTTTGACTTTCTATCCACAGTTGTTAGTACTCAAGATAGGAGTTTTTTTATTTTCCAGTGGGAAATTGTTTCTAAACTCATGTGCCATCAGAGATTGGCTATGTTATTCTTTCCAGAACACTTGATAAGAAAAGCTCATCATCATTTTCTTCTTTATATATGAAAGGAGAGTTTAAGTAATGTCCATCAATATTACACTTTCAGTAGATGATGGGATAGAAAGAAAAACCAAAATGTACTCCCTTGAAGAATGGATGAACACACAGGAGACTAGTGCTCCTGTTGGTTACAGCCAAAATTTTGGAGGTGTAAAAATACTAAAAATATTAGATTTCTGAGAACCTAACAGGGCCTGAATATGTAAAATTCCAAGTGGTAGCTGGGGATATTTTTCAGTTGCAAATCATTGCCTAGTATGGGCAAGAATCTGAGTTTAATCCCTAACACAAAAACAAATCAAAGCTATTAAATTCAAAAGAGGAGGGATCATTTATATTTTAGCCAAGGCTTTACAGATTATTTTTCTTGATGATAGCTCCATAGTTCAGTTCTCATGCTAACAACTCAGAATCTAGGTTTCAAGTAACAGGGGACTGCCTTGTATTTAAGACAAAAGTGGATTTGGGATTACATGGAATTGACTGACAAAATTGGAGATCTAAAGACCTCTGTCCTGTCCTAGGGAAGATTTTCCCTATAATGTTTTCTTAACATAGAAACTGTGGAAGCCAGTAGGTCAAAACTAAGATCAAATGCACTAGAAAGAAGAGTAGATATTTCCTCACTCTCTTTGGTAGTAGACAACAGAATCATTCAGTATCTACAAGGAAATTCCTGGAAGCCCAGCTCATAAGAAGAGACAGCAATCAGAGATGAACTGAATGCTTTGGTAACTGTAACCCCAAATTGTCCCTGTTCAGCTTTGTTTTGGCTTTAAGTATGTGATTATTCAGCATGGTCTCTACATCCTTCCTAGGAGAACCAAAGGTAAATCTTTTCAAGTGTTAGGAAATGTATCTACTTTTACTCAAATTTTATATAGAATTTCTAGTATTCAATAAGAAAACAGGCATTATATACAGATAGCAGATTACAAGACATGGTATTAAAATAAAATAAAAAGATATAAGAAAGCAAAATCATCCTTAATAAAGAATCCAAGTTAACAGTAAAGAGGTATCTTAGTCTTGTTTCAGAGAAAAATACCTGACACCCAAATTAAAGGAGAGAAAGTTTATTTGGGTCAGAATTTGCAGAAGTTTTAGTTCAAAATCAACTGTCTCTAAGGCAGAGTGGTCCATGGCAGAGGGGCAACAGTTCATGGGGCAAAAGGCAGCAAAGCAACAAGTGAAAGGAAGGCAGCCTCTTTCTGTCCCTTCTATTGAATAAGGATTGGGGTGGGTGTAGCACTCACAACCTTAGTCCTAGCCAGAGCTAATCCAATTAGTGGATTTAAATACTAATCACACACTCTTAATCCCAGCACCATTCACTCTACATTCAGCCTCCTCTGAAAGTTTTCCATCTAAGACTGTAGGAGAGGGGCCAGGAATATAGATCAGCAGCATAGCAAATGCTTTGAAAACATAAGGTCATGAGTTCAATTCCAGGTATCAAAGAGAAAAAAAATAAAGTAAGGCTGTATGAGGTTTTATGGAAACATCTAGATACAAACCATAAAAAGAACTTTAAATATGAACACTGAATTTGGAAAAAATAGATATGGGTTGAACAAATAGTTTAAAAGATGTAAATAACACTTTAACACTAAATTACTTAAAAAGATCAAAGAAGTAGGATTCAATTGACAATAAAGTATTTAGAAGTATAAATTAACAATAGATTCAAAAAGATTTTAGGCAAAATTGAAGAATTACTGACTGGAAACTAAAGTGAAGACAATATTTTACAATAAATACACTGAAACTCAAAGATTTTTAGAAAGAGTTTTACCCTAAGAGACAACTTGGATGTATAAGAATATTTAAAATAAAAAATAGGAGTTGTTGAGAACAGATGGAAGAAGGAACAGGAAATGCAGTGAAAAGACAATAAGGAGAAGGAGAATGCAAGGTTGAGTGTGGGAGGAAGTAGCAGAGGTGAAAGAGGGAGAGGAGAGTGGTGCGAAGGGAGAGGGAGAGGGAGAGAAAAGGAGAGGGTAAGAGCAGGGAGGAGAGAAGAGATGACAGGAGAAGAGAAGAGAAAATAAAAGAGAAAAGAAGGTAAGGGAGGGAAAGAAAGAAAAGGGAAGGGAAAGGAAGGGAAAGGAAAGGAAGAGAAGAGAGAACAGAAGAGAGGAGAGGAGAGGAAAGGAAAGGAGATAAGAGGAGAGGAGAGAAGTGAAGTGAAGAGAAGAGAAGAGAAGAGAAGAGAAGAGAAGAGAATAGGACATTTGAAGAAACATATCATGGTAGCAACTGCTGATTTCCTATTATTTTGTTCTGAAGTAATAATGCTTTGATTCTTGGTTTTGATTGGTCTTAGTCTGTTAACAATTATTTGATTTCAATATTTCAATATGTGGATCCATGCC
>PVJX010010729.1:0-55941 GCA_004027295.1 Dolichotis patagonum
GACTTCCTGGGGGTGAAGGGCGGGGCTAAGGGCCCAAACAGACCTGGCCCAGATGCCGATCTCCAGGCAGTTCCTTTCAGATGAAGGGCGGGCCTACCAGCCCCAAAGAGTCCCACCAAGATGCAGGTCTGCGCAGACTTTCGATCCAAATAGCCCAGGCCACTCTAAGGTCCGAGAGTTTCAGGACCCAAAGAGACAGCCTGAGATGCTGCTTTCTGGTAGACTTCCTGGGGGTGAAAGCAGCCAGGAACTCTTGCTAAAAATCCTGTAAGGGCTCCAGTCAGGAATTTCTAGATATCTGTGGTCTTTAAAGTTTTTTTTTAGTTTACTTTATTTTATTTTTAATTGCCAGAAAATTTTTGTGTTTGTTTATAAGATATAGTGATGTTTTGATTCATGTGTACATTGTAATCAGGCACCTCAGGAAAATTCTAGATGCACTCCCAGTATATATGCACTTAAATTTTTATAAATTCTATACACCTGTACACTATTATGCTATAAAGCATATCTAAAAGTCGACATTTTCAAAGGATGAGTTAAAATTTAAGTACAGATGGAGGATCTGATGTTTTCTTCCTCCATTTCAGCCAGTCTTCAGGTACCACCCATCTTGGAGGCCACAGCTTTGTGCAGCATCATTGCCTGTTACTTTTTCCTTTCTTAAATGTGCTTGGAAGTGCAATGGCCCTCTTCACCATTCCTCTCAGTTGGGTCACCTTCCTAAAAACCATGAGTGTTTATTATCTGGATGAATGTGGATAAATGTAGAAAAGAAAAAGATGAAAAGATTAACCTTCACTCTCAAACTCAAAAATCAACTCAAGATGCTTCAGGGACATTTGTAGCCCCAGCCCTGTACTGGGTGTTGAGGAAAATACAATGATCATCTGGGCATTGACACTCCCTTCTAGAGCCCTGGATCTCCTGCTATGGGTACACACACACAACCCAAATCCAAGATAACTGTCGGGGAAAGAACAATGGGTCATGGAAATTTGACAAGACAGCTCGGACAGGGTTCTGTTTGGGTTTGCCTCTAAAGGACAGGCAGGACATTGACGTGTAGGAGATAGGGTATACAGGGCTCTCAGCTGAAGGCTAGATGTTAGCAAATGGAAGGAAAGCATCTGTCTGTAGGGGCAGCCCTCCTGCATATCTCGTCCTACAATCAACTGGAACTTGGAAACCACAAGAAGAGTATACATTCCCCTGCCATCAGGTCAGCCAGGTCTGAAATACTGGCTCTTCACAGGGCTATACGACCCAGACCAAGCCACTCTACCCCTCCGAGCCATGGCTATCTCACCTGGTAAACCCAGACACTACAGCTTTCAGGATTGTTACCGGATGGAAATACCACAACTCACACCAACCCCCTACTTTGTGCATAGTAAATGTGGGTTCCCTGTAAAGAATGGTGCTGAGGGATGTCTGCAAGAATGAGACAGCCCCCAGTGGCCTTTCTCCCTTCAGGGACTGGCCCTGGAATGACCCGTCATCAGGAGTTAGTGCCACGCCTTGAGTAACTTGTGCTTTCATCCCAGCTCTTCTTCTGCCAATTCGTGTTCAGTGTGAAGTCTGAAAGCAGGTTCCCTGGCTCCCTGACCTGTTCTCCATGTTAGTTGTGTGACTTTGAGCAAGTCCTAAGGCATCTGCCCCTTAGCTGTTTCCTTATCTTCAGAAAGGAGAGATACACATTCATTCAAAAAAATTTTATTTTACACCTGGATGTACACTATTCTAACACATTACAATAATGTTGGGGCTAAAGCAATGAACAAAGAGATCAAGACCACAGATTTATCACAGAATATGCACTAAATGTTGCCCCAGAAAACAAAGCATTTATCAGACTGTTGTCAAGAGCTAACCCAACCACTTAACAATTTACCCCAGGTGTCACTCATGCATTGTTTGTTTATGTACTGACTATCCCCAGCATAAATTGGGCAGATGTCACTTCAACCAGACAATTCTTGTATTGAATAAATCTGATAAAATTGTTGATTTTATATTTCCTGTTACATTATCTTATAAAATTTATGGGAAAATACAATATTTGGTCATCATATGTTTAAATAATTGGACTGGTAAGTGGTTAAAAGAATTCCCCCTGGCCAAGCATCAGTAGAACTAACAATGGCAACTAATTGGCACACATAACATTTGTAAAAGCCCACGAGTTCACACAATATAGTTTTTATTTTATTTTATTTTTCAGTACCAGGGATTGAACTCACAACCTTGCGCTTGCCAGGGAGGCACTTGTGCCGCTGAGCTAAACCCTTGCCCCCACAATATAGTTTTTTTTTAAAAAATTAGATCTCATGGAGTTTGCACTTGACTGTGAGAAAAATAAATAAGTAAAATATATTATTTAAGATGATAATTGCCACGGAATTTGACATGGAAAGAACATGTCAGGAATATAGAAGGATATATATAAATATAAATTTGAAAATATGCATTTAAAATTTTTCATCACGGGTAGAGTTTAATGCCATGAGATTAGTTAAGTTCATTTAGTCAAGTTTGTAAGTATAGATGTAGAAATAGTAGTCTGAGTTCTAAAGTCTTGAGATTGAGAGGTTGGAGAGGAATGAAAAGAATCCAAAAAGCAAGTCTGAGAAGGAAACCGAAGTGAGGAAGGAGGAAAACCTGTGAACACATGAATTCCTTGAATCCAGAGACAAACACCTTGTAGAGGAAGGAAATCATCTTTGTCAAATGATGCCAAAAGCAGAGTAAATCTAGGACCAAAGGCACACCTTTAGACTTGGCAGCAGAGAATTTGCTGGTAATCTGGGCAGGACTAGTTCTGTGGAATGATATTGGCAAAAGCCTCAGCTGGATGACTACGTGGGAGAATAGGAGACATCGAGAATATACAAGCCTTCTGAGGAGCTTTGCTATAAAAGGGATAGAAAACCTGAGTGGTAATTGAAGCAATATATGGAGTCAAGAGAGGAATTTTTCTTCAGATGGGAGAAACTAAGGACTGCTGGTAGGCATCTTAGTTTCTTGCTAGTGGGATTCCATGCTTAATGCCAATAAATTAAAGGAAAGGTTATTTCATGCCATAGCTGGCTGGTTCCAGGGCAGAAGTAGCACAGGGGAAGGGCCTGCTGTGGAGGAAAGCTGCTCATGTCAAGACAACCAGAAGCAGAGAGCAAAGGTAGGAGACAGGAAGAGAGCTATGCCCTTCCAGGTTACCCCCCTGACAACAGTTTCTCCCAACCGGCTCCCACTCCCTAATGTCACAATTAGCAACAGTGTCCCATGATTTATCAAAAGCCTCCCCTATGAGCACATGAGACTTCTGGTGGGACATCTAGATGTAGACCATAACAATAGGCTACTGGGAGGGACACTGCCAAGCACAAGATCATACTGGTGAGCTTCAGCTCAAGAGGGCAAGAGCAGATAGCTCTACTGCACAGTACAGGGCTGCTGCCATCCACAGTTACAGGAAGAAAGGTAGACGATGGGGTGCTGACACTGACTCTTCAGGTATTAGATGGACAGGTATGGAAGTTCTGCTCTGGCTGCTTCTATTTCTCTGAAGTCATCTGATGAGAACAAAAATGAAGCAGGAAGTGCTCAGCCTTAGGAGAGAGAACGTGCGGCAATCATATGCATAGTAGAGTAGAGAAGCAGCCAGACCTGGAAGACACAGGTGGATTGTTGGGTAAATATCTCCCCCTCCATCACAAAGCTGCTGCAAGAATTCAAGCCTGCAACACCTGCAAAGTTCCTAGGCTTAACAAGCGCCTAAAAATATTTGCTCGTCTTTTCATCACAATTTCTATAACCTCTCAGTCATCCAGAACCGCGATTACTTCTACTGTCACAAGGTCAAACAAAGCCCTATATCATCTCCACTTTGTGGTTCCTTGGATGAACCCCAGAAAGTAGCTCCTTCATCTCACAACCATGAGAGCTGTCACATGCCAAGAACATTGTGCCTGAAACCAGAGAGGAGCCATCTTGAAGGCACCCTTTGCCGGCAGCAGGCACAGAAGCAGAGCATGGTGTCCTGCTGAAAGCAGAGACCATACTGAGAGGTAGCTCTTTGCTGGTGATCACAGTCTCTGCCTCAGAATTTCATCAGAACCTGGTGTGGCTCTTAGGGTCCCACTTCTAGAGGTTTTGGCATGACAGTCCATGTGGTACAAATAAGAAATAACTACTGGCCACATACCGCACAGATTTAGGAAATTCTGGGGGCTGGGGGTACAGCTCAGCGGCACAGCACCTGCCTGGCAAGCATGAGGTCCTAAGTTCAATTCCTGATACCAAAAAAAAAAAAAATTAGGAAATTCTATAAAGTAGATTTTTATGGTGAATTGGTAGCCATGAGAATGGGCTATTGTTATGATTGGATTGGAAATGTCCCCCCACAAAATCAGGTGCTAAAGGTTTGGTTGTTAGCTAATGGGCTTTGGGGGAAGTGATTGGATTATAAGGGCTCTAACTTCATCAAGTAGATTAATCCACTGATGAAATAATTTCACAGCATATTGGTAAGTGATGGAAACAGAAGGTTGGGTCTAGTTGAAGGGAATAGGTTACAGGAGAATGACCTTGGGGACTATATCTGATCCCTGGTACTTTCCTCTCTGACTATCTTGTACTCTCTTACTCTGCTTCCTAGCTGCCACAGGCCGAGCCGATTGCCTTCACCACACCCTTTTGCCATGATATTTCTTCTTGGAGTTGACCAACCATGGACTAAAACTTCTGAAACTGTGAGCCAATATACATCTTTCCTTCATTTGCTCAGGTATTTGACCACAGCAATGGAAAGCTGACTAACACAGCTAATATGCGAAGGTGAAGTTGAATCAACCATGTAAATAAAAAACATGGCAACTGAAGAGATGGTAGAGGTGCTGGTACAAGGTTCTAAGCCCGGAGTGCAAAGGCTCAATGTATAACCCTGGCTCTGCTCTGAAACAATGTATCACATTACCTTAGACCATTCGAATTCCTTTGTGTAAATGAGAATAATGATGAAAATGAAGATGATGATTTCAATGATGATGACAGTAATAGCTTTACTCTGACTTTAAAACAGTCTCCGCAATTCTGAAGTTCATGCTCCAAAAGAAAAGGAGATTGGAGGAGGCATGATTCCTGTGACAGTGCTCTGTGTCACACTCTAAGAGCCACTCTCCATTCTGATGCTCTTCGCTCAGTGCCCAGGATGCAGGCCCAAATGGTCATGCCTAATGTGCTTCCTTGCCACCTGGCTGTAGACTGGGATTTAGCTAATGCAAGGCCCCGGCTGAGATCAAAAGCCCAAAGCAGCACAAATTCAAACAATTTTTTTGCCATAGGTCAGCTGCATCTTCAACTGAACACAACAGCTTCTGTAGGTTGTGACAGAATTGCTTATCTTCCCCAGGTTCTGGTGGCCTCTCCTTGCCTGATCTTCATGCAGGGAGTAGCAGCTCCCTACTATGAGTCGCACAGTGCTTCACCATCCCTTTCTGCCCAAACCCTTATTAAACTGTCACAAACACCCAATTAGACTGTGTCAGCTGTATTATCCAGAGGCCTTGCCTGAGTTCCCTTTCCAAGTATTTCCTAAAGTACAGTAATAGAGTCTCTTATTATTGCTGGGTGTCAGGAGTCAATGATAAACACTAAATAAGTGTTTACTGAGCATTAATGCTTACCAACTGCCACGTAGGTTATAAATAATAAAAATATCAGTTTATCACTAATGATGTAAAATCTCATTTGCAAGTGAAGGCATACGTACATAAAAAAGCAAATAAAGTAAGAAGACAATATTCTAGGTGCCAAGCAAGTGAGATGAATAGGAAACACCGAGAGAGTTCAGAGAACTTAGAGAAAAAACTGCCTGGAAATAATGGGTGTGGGAAGCATCTGGGCTTTGGCCACACAGACCTCCCTCAGTTCACACTTCCTCCGCTATGCTGGTGAGTGATTATGGTGGTTACAGAGCCACTCTGGGCATCATGATCTCAGAGACAGAAGGGCACAGAATTGTGAATGTTCGAAACCATGATCTTTCCCTCCCACTAGACGAGGAGGCTATTTCAGTGGTTGGCTTCCCAAGTCAGGTTCACTAAAACACACTCCCTCTGCTGCTTTAGAATAAATAATAAGGACTCTAGGGCACATCGGGTTGTAGACTTTTCTATGTAGCACATTAAATTTTATCAGAATCTCTGGTTTATCGGTCTATACTTCCATGAGGACAGGACCCTATTCATTTTATCAGCCATTATGTTTTGTCTGGATCATGGTTTGGAGCTCCTAACCATTCTTCCTAGTTCTTCCTTTATCTTGCTCTCATAAACCATCACTGCCCCAACCGCTAACAGAAACTGTTCTTCACGCAGTATCAGAGGTGGTTTCTTAACCTATAAATCCAGTCCCCCTGCTCAAGTGCTTAAGACCACCCAAGAACTCCCACTAAATAAAACAAAGTCTGCTCTATGTGCTCCAAGGGCCTCTGGGATTTGCTGCCAGCTGTCATCCCTAACTATATTCCAACCACACTATTCCTTCTGTATGTCAAACATGGCAAGCCAAGTTCTACCATTGTATCTGCTGCCCCATCTTCCTGGAATACAGTACCCAGCTGGGTCCTGGCTCTCACATCCTCTGAAAGACCTTCTGTGATATCTCACTTGGTCACAGCTCCTCTGATATTTTTATATGATCTTTGGTTCAATTGGAAATGGTCTTCTTTTTACCTGTCACAAAGTATTAGTGCCAAAAGAGTGGCATCCTGTCAAACTATCTCCCTAAGGCATGAAACACTACTTGGGGACACAGTTTGTTTCCAACAACTGTTTCTTGGCTGAAGGGTTAAGAATCAGATAAGCTAGAAGATGCTTTGGGAGGGAAATACTTGAAACATGTATTTCTAAGAAAAGTTCGAGTGGAAAGGAATAAAGCTAATGTCTGTTGTCATCTAACTTCCAGCACCTGGCTAGAAGAAAGAGCTGTCCACCCTGGAAGAGAATGTTGGATATCACACTCCGAAGCTAATGAAATCAGAACGCACCTGGATGACTTTTCTCTGTAATTTGGACTTTCTTGTTGAGGAAGAGTTGAGAGAATGGACAAACAGGTTGCCTAGAAGATGAGTATACACAAAAGTCCAATCAAGAAAAAACACCCAAGTCTGAGGCAGGAAGAAAGGAATGTTGAGGATATAGTAGGCAACATAACCTCTCTCTCCTAAAGAAAAAAAAAATAGTCTGTGCAGAGTTGGACAATGGCCTCCCATCTCTCATCTGTAGAATGACATCCACAATACACAGACTGCCCCCATACCTGCCAGGTTTCACAGCTCACTTAAGACAGGAATGTAAGAGAAGACAGGTAGTATGCATGCGCTCTTCGTGACTTGTACTGGTAATATGCATCCGTGCAATTCTCTTTTGGCCATGATCATTAGGAAGAAAGAGAAAAGGGACAGGAGAAGAAGGAAAATTGTGGAAGGTGGAAATACCAGCCAGACATCAAAGAATGGGCTGAGACAGCTGAATGGGCCCATGGGTGAAGTGCTGGCCTCTAAGGGCCCATGAGAGGCCTTATTCGCTAAAATCCATGGGAGCCTCTGGCTTCTGCATAGATGGACTGGGCCAGGGGATTATCCAGAGATGCTGCACTCTCTTAGCCAGCCTATTCCATTCTCTCTCCTCTTTTTTCCCTTTCCTTTATTTCCTCCCATGGATCTGTCTATATGTCTGTCTGTCTGTCTCTCCCTCCCACCTTCCTGACCTCACCCTATGCATCTCCTTTTCCTTCCATTCCCTCCTCCTCTTGCTGCCTGCCCATAATATGGAATATGGTGGATAGTACAGAATATGGGACTCAGATTTGGTCATGGGTCTGCATCAAGGCTCTGCCACTCAGCTACTGCACAATGTAAACCAATTACTTGGCTTTCAGAGTACTGGTTGCTATTCTCAAGGGAAAACTCACCCTTTCTAGTGTTCTTCAAGGGGTCTGGAGGCGTGTTTGTGTCTGATGCAATGCAGTTCTTAATTTGTTAATTTACTTAGAGTTTTTCTATCCTATGGCTCTGTTTCCTCTGACTCCCATCACCGCTTACCACAAACTGGGTGATTTAGAACAATAGCAACTTATTCTCTCACAGGCCCAATATCAGGGTAATAATGAAGTTGGTTCTTTCCAGAGGCTCTGAAGGAAAATCTGCTCAGTTCCTCACCCCTACCGCTGCTGGTTGCTGGCAGTGTCTGGCACTGGCAGTTGCATCTCTCCAGCCTCTGCTTTCATCATCATACAGCCTTCTCTCCTTTGTGCACTGTGCCCAATTTTCCTCTTTTTATAAGGACACCTGTCATTGGATAGGAACCCAACCTGACTTAACAAGGCTCATCCTAATTGGTTCCATATGGAAGGACTAATGCCTGAATAAAATCACTCCCAAGAACTGGGGACTGGGGTGTGACCATTTCGTTCTGTGGGGGTGCATACACTGTCCTCACAGTTTGTGCTGTTGAACAGTGGGCAATACCTGTGAAACACAAGAAGATTAAGAAGGAGTCTTAGCCTTTATACTGTAGGTGTTAGGAAGGAGACCTGACCCACCTCCCGTGCTGCAGGAACCACCAGGTAAAAGCCAGGAACCTGGACTTCAGGAGTGAGGTAGAAATGGGTTGAACTTCAGCTCTACCTTTGCTGCTGTGAGCCTCAGACTTTTCAAGGAGTCAAAAACTCCTCCTAGAAAGACATGTGCATGCATGCACACGCACACACTAAACACACAGATGAAATTGAGATTAATCCAGGAGTTTGTGCCTCTCAAACACCTGAGCATCAGAGGGAGAAACCATGACCTTAAAGGCATGAAGCATGTAGGTCAGCCTTGGCAGCCTTCAATTTCCAACCCTACAAGATAAGCATGATGTCCTCACCTGCAGGCTGTGGGGACAAGAGTTCAGTAGAACGACCTCACCAGTGTTCTTGGCACAGGCTTTGCCTCCAGAGGCCCCAGTTAATGACGGTCAGTGCTCATAATTTCTTTCTCCTTTCTTTGCCCCACTGTTGCTCTACTGTTCCTGCTTTCTGGACATGGACTATCACTTCCCTCTCCTTCTCTTTAAAAATCTGGAGTGCTTCAGCCCATTGAGCTCGATGGAATAAGAGTGGAGCAGAGAAGCAGGATAGGGTAGCACTGATCCCAACTATCACAATTGGCAGTGTCTCTCCTGCAGAGAGGAAATCAGACCAGGGACCAGGTCTTTTTAGAAATAAACATCAGAGCTTAAACACTGTGACAGTACTGTGTCAAGTTCCCTTGGCTAAATTAATATGGTCTCAACTGAAAGATTTTCACATAGCTGGAAATTCTGGCAGTGTGAAGCTGCAGGGTTAGTTAGTCCAATGGCTCACAAGACCCACAAAGATCTGGTTCTTTCTGCTCTTCCTCTGTCTCATCCTCAGCATTACTTTGCCTCCAGTTATCACTGCCACAAAGTGGCTGCCACCATTCCAGAACTCACAACAAATGCAATAACATCAAGTGAAGAGGAAAAATTGTTCATCCTTAGCATTATTCTAAAACCAAAGTAATCTTTCTCAGAAATCTTCTCAGACACTTTCCTTTACATCCCACTTTCCAGAAGGGCTCATGTGGTCCCCAAAGCGGGATATGTCAAGAATGTACCATAGTGGACTTAGACTCATAAAGAATTGTTCTTGAGGAAGAGATATGTGTTGGGGAGTCTGACCACAGTGGTTGTCACAGGTGCCAGTCATGAGTTTCACTTTGCTCTGTGGTGTTAGGTAGACAGTATAAAGGCTGTGGATTATCCCAACTTACAATATAAGGATCAGGTTGTGAAATTCAGGATGCAAAACACTGCTTATCCCTAAATTTTAAGTTAATTGGAAAATACACAACTGATGAGAGAAGAGAAGAACCTAACTCTCTGTTGGACCGTAGGAATACCAATAACAAAGCAAATAATGAAGCAAGTGCATCTTGAGCATTTATATGCAGCACGGTGGTAAATGCATCACACACATTACTCCTTAGATCTTTTCACTAACCTGCCAGTTCCATTTTTAACTGGGGAAACTGAGGTACACAGTGGTTAAAGAGCTTTTCCAACTCATCCATCATCAAGTTAGTTCCCAGTCCCTGGATTCAACTGCAGGCAGGCTGACTCAAAACCTTTTCTGTTAACTTAATCTCTGGGCTATTCTTCCTCTTTCCTAATCTTATTATTTTTTAAATTTCCAAAGAGATGAATCAAGTTTCCCAGATAGCTAAACTAGATAAAGAAATCCAGGCAAAAGGCACATCAAATAGGATGGGATGAAGGAGATAAGAATAATCAAATGCATCCACTAGAGAGCTATTAACTGCTTCAAGCCTGGTGGTTAGGACCATGGTTAAATGGGGGGGGGGGGGCGGAGGCAAATTTAAATACAGTTTTTCCAAAGAAGCAATATTAGTATTAACATTGATATAACTGATTGTGAATGGGTGTTGCCAGAACAGTCTCATGTTGGGAAAAACTGTGTTTCTCTAAAGGACTTGTAGGACCCAGAGCTGCATCTGGAAAGCTATTTAGTGCCTGAGCAAGTTGGCTCACAATCTCACTCCTGCATTCCTGCCAATGAACACTCTTCAGTCCTCCCTCCTGTTCCAGAGGGAATGAGAGCTGCTCTCCCTAGTCATCATGTGAGCAACTGGCTGGTGGATGGGTGGACCCACCTCAACCCAGCCAGTGTTCATAGCGAATACTGTTTCCCCACCAGGGACCATGGGCAGCATGGGGTCAGTTAAGTGAAAAGACCATGGTACAAGGCAGGAAGATAAAGACCTGAACCAAAGAACTAGAAGAATGAAGCTACTGGAAGCAGAGAAGTGGGTGAAAAACATTTACAAGAGCTATTTTGCAGGAGCAAAGAAGATGTGTTTAGTTTTGAATGGATTGAATTTAAGAAAATAATTGCACCCCAAGAGATGGCATTCAATGTGCAGGACTGGCATGCAGGACAGACCTGTACAGATTGGATCACATGTATGTGGTCTCTGTCATCCAGTTATTGAGCCTATATCTGGTACCTTAGGGCTGCAGCGATGATCAAAATAAAGTCTCTGCCTTTATGTCTCTGTGTCCAAGCCCTGGAAAATAAAGGAGCCTTTGCACAACACAACCACAACATTAATTTCCTGTAACCACACAATAGGAAGAGCAAGGCTAAATTGGGAAAAACAAACCAAAATGGTGAAGAAAAACATAAGACAAGGAAGATGCCATCAGAGAAAAACAAGGAACCAGGAAGATGTCATTTTAGGGATGCCTAAGGAATGTGTTTAAAGAAAAGAAAATCAGTGTTATATGGCCCTGGGCTAGTAGTAAAAGAAGGGTCATTGAATTTGATGGGAGAATTCCAGTGCTAAGCTAGCAATGGTTCTGGTCCTTACTCTACATCAGAATCACCTGAGAGATGTATGGGACCTACCCTAAGATCCCGTTGCAACTGCCTAAGGTAGAACTTCTTGAGCATAGTATTACTTTCAGAGGCTCAGCTAACTACTCTGCAGCAGAGCTGAGAAACAGTTTTAAAGAAAGTATAGCACTATTATCCCCACTTAGCCATTCCACAATCTATACAAGTTTCAAAACATTATGTTGTATGTGATAAATACGTTCAGTTTTTGTCAATCTAAAAAATAGATTTATAAAAAGGAAGCTTGACAATTTTTAAAGATAGTCATCTCGGTACACAGGCAGCAGTAGACTGCAGAGGATAAAAAGAGAGGTGTGATTTTTTAGTAGAGAGGCTAGCAGTCCTAACATCAGACATGGATGTTTAGCTTCAGTCTCCTTCTGCCTTACTTTGGGATTTAACCTCTTTGTGTCTTATCTGTAAAATCAGGACAAAAATACTTGCTGTGCCCAACTCAGTTTCCTTGGGAGGTCAAGAAGGGATAATAGTTGTGAGAGTACTTCGAAAAAAGGTTGAAGCACTATAAAAATGTAAGATTTATATGGTTGTCAGTTTTTCCCCAAAGATGGCCCTAAAGATAGTGATTATCAACTGTAAAGACTGACATGGAACAAGCATCTCCATCCACACTGAGCTCACAAAGACAGCATCCTTTGATAAGTGCTCACAGCTACTATCTAAGGTCTAATGCCGTTTGTAACTCTTCCTTTTTCACAGCTATACTTGTACTGGATTTATAATACATGCAGTTTCCAGAGTCTTGCAAATCCTGTTTAAAATTGCTAATTAACACAGACACCCAGCATACAACTATGGAGTAGAATTATATTGCTACAAAAGTTAAAAGGTAGGTTTGATATTATAAGATATGCACTTAGCTGTCAACACAATGGTTACAGAGAAAAAAGGAAGACAGAGGACAGATGGAGAGACATCTGTGAGACAAACAACACTCCAGGATCAGAAAAGACTGCTTCCCCAAGCAGATGGGGGAGGACTGTCCAAGATCTGAGCCAAAACCACCAATAGAATTCAGTGACCAGCTAGAGATCTGTTTGGTACTAGATTATGCCCACCTCCATAATACACGTAATACCAGGACTCCAGAAAACAAAGCGGTACTCCTCTCAATTACCTGTCCTCAGGTAAGCAGTAGTATTCATTTGTGGTTGCTAAGGCCCAACAGACAGCATTTCTTTAATCATAGATGACCATAGATATAAAGAGTAGGATTACAATAGGCTTTTGACTTACTTTTGGCTTGATATTTTTTCTTAGACTAACAATACAAGAAATATAATTTTCTGTCAAAGAAATAGCATACTTCACAGTTGGGTGTCTTTTTTCTAATAAGTACTTTGGATTCAGAGCAGAAATAAAAAGATGGATAAAGTCATAACTGGGAGTTAAGCCAGGTGTCAGGTAACTGGTGTGCGCATCAGAGATATCCTGGGGAAGATCAGTTACCAGCTCCCCTCTGAGACTGCCACCAGCATCTACTCTTCTCCAGTTGCTATTAGGAAGAAGGTGCTAATGACACTCTTGATCTCTTGATCTGCCCACACCTCCTCCACTACTTTCCACCCAACCAGTATTATGGGTTTCAAAACTGCTTACTGTCAAACAGACAGGACAAACAAGCCATCCACTCCCTCATCCTATACCACCTCTGACAGGACACAGACCCTTTTGTATGCAAAATAATAATAATAATAATAATAGTATTTTGGAACAAAGCTATAAAGAATTCTTCACAACTTTACATGGATCTTATGCCTTGAGGAGTCACCTTTCTTGTGTCCTAGCATGCCTGTGAAATCATTACCATCCACAGAAAAGTAATGGAGCTAATGTGACTACTGCGTCCTTGACTCCTTTCTCAATGAGATGCTTCCTCTTTAAGGAAGCATCTTCCATGTCCCAGTGTGCAGAGCCGATGCTTCTGAAATCAAAGGTTGTCAGGTTTGGTGAAAAAGATGTCCCTTCACGGTCACTGTTTCCCTTGTATAAAGCCCATCTTTTAAAAGTTATTATGACCTTGGTCAACTTATTTAACCTCCCTGGGTGTCTTTTCTCTCATATTCATGGAAAAGAATAAAAATAACATCATGTAGCATTTTTTGAGCATGATTGGAGGTGGAACATACAGGTCCACAAAATAAAACATGGTATGGATCAATCTTCTTGTTTTTCTTCTACTAAGCTCTTCAGTATTACACACCACCCAGCGACCTCAACCTCTCTAACTTCTGTGAATTTTCTATGAGCAGAAAACAAGAAACCTCAGTCAGAAATATGTGCTTGTAATTGGAACAAGGATCCAGAGACCAAGTGAGGGACTGTTTGGCAGTTCATCCTTCAAAAGTCCCTATTGTTTCCTCAGTGGGAGCAATGCTCATCAATAAATCACCAAGTGCTGTGCATTTTTGAAAATTACATGGAAATTTTACCATTTTATACCGTTATAATAACACACAAACAAAGCAGTAGTTTCTTTCTCCTGCTCTCAAAAATATCTTGTTGAAAATTACAGTTTCAGAAGCACAAAGTACAAAAACTGCCCAGAAACTCAAGATGAAAGCTAAAATTAGATTTCTTTTTAAAACACTCCCTATACACAGGCCCTACGTAATGTTATTGTGGCTGATGTATCCGTGGGTGATGTTCTATACCCACCGTTAGTGCAATAAAGAGACACAATAGACATAAGAATAGCTTAAACCTTAACTGTAAGATTATTTTTCAAGTAGCTTCTCTAAGTATAATACCTTAGCTTCTAGAAAAAGTAATCGCTGCAAACATTTGAAAAGTCGAAACTCTATGCAAGGGCCTGGGAGATTAACACAATTGAACATAATAGCTCCTTCCAAACCATTTCCTAGGGCCTAGAGTACAAAAAGCTTGAAGTCTTAAGATGGCTTTCCGAATATGTTTTATTTAGTCAATGAAGAAAAAAGCCTATTTGAAGTTCTTGTATTCCTTTCACATAGAGACACTTCACTGAGCGTTAAAAGAAGCATTCATCTGGGGGTGCAAAATGAGTAATTCCCTGGCTTCTAGAAAATGTAATCGTGGCAAGCATCTGAAAGTTAAAGCGCTATGCAAAATGTCTTTTGTAAAGATGCAGACAAAAAACCTGGAGATAAATACCTTTTCAAAATGTTGTCAGCACGTGCATGTCTAAAATGAGCACATCCTCCTTGGCCTAGCGTGGGACGCATCGAGCATGCTTGGGCAGCAACCAGTGGCTGGGGGAAGTAACTGAGACCCTGAGGGACACAGTGTGAAGGGGTTTTCCTTTCCACGGCCCCTCTTTCCTATGTTTTATATATATGCATGTATTAATAGTGATCTAACTTAGTCTAATTACTTAATTTAATTAACCATGGCCTCTGCAGCAAGCGAGGCAGCCCATGGGTCCCAGTGGAACAGCTGATCTGCCTCTGCAATCATCGTGGAGACCGAGCTTCTCCCTGGCCAGGCTCAGGTACACTGGAAAGCAGAGAAGCCCCTGGCCTTCTTTTCTCCTGAAGTGACCTCTCCTCTGGTTGATGCTCCAGCACTAAGAAGATGCAAAGAGCTGTAGATGCTATCTCAGCCATCCCTATCTTCCTCGCTCCCCATCCCACCCCCGCCCAGGATCCACTCCCCCTCAGCCTTCTCTCAGCCCCAGAACAGACTACTTACTGCTTTTCAGGGGTATACTCTGCTCATTCCCCTGCCTTCCCTATCCCTCCACACTACTAATGTGCATTCCCTTCCTCAGGATTCTGGAACATAATGACTGAGGCAGAAGGTTAAAACTCTTCTTGCTCTGGACCCTAGAGTATAGGGAAACTCACTGGAGCCAAAACCTCTTTCAGTACACACTAGCAGTGAGACTGTGGTGTGTTACTAAACCTCTCTGAGCCTCAGATTCTTCACTCTTGAAATGGTGGTAGTCATCACAGATAGCACTTGGTTTATGATAGAATTACTTCCCCATCAACCCACTGAGAATTAAAATTATCATTCACTGGAAATATAATTGAAACATTTAATACACTTGACCATTGCTCAACCTGCTCTGTTTTAAATGTGTTCAGCACACTTCCATTATCCTACATGTGGACCACATCATCTAATAGAAAGTTTATTTTAAGAATAAAATGTTAACTGTGTCATGCAATTTATTGAGTAGCTGTGACAAGCAGTGCAATACACTGGTTTCAGCTGCTCACCCTCAGGATTTTGTGGATCTCTGGGAGATTCAGGAGAGAACAATACTGCATGCCACTAGCCCACAGCAATATCAAAATTCAAAGTATGTCTATACTGAATATATAGTGGGATTGTGCCATCATTAAGTGAAAAATTGTGAATCAAACCAGTGTAAGAAGGAAACTGTTTGTATAGCCTCAAAAGAATGCAATAGAGGTTGAATGAGGTCAGTGACGTAAACTGTCTAGTATAATACCAACATGCAGTAAGTGAACAACAAATGCTAGACATCACCATGACCACCATCGTCCTCATCACCACCACTAGTGGTAGCAAAAATAACTGCTTCTCACTGCCAAAGGATGGTGTATCAGTATTCCCAAACCCACTCACATTTCCAGCGTTCCAACTGAGGATCCACTCACAAGCAGTGTGGACGGGTGCAGGGAGAAGACGCTACAGCCAAAGGGGCTTCTCCTTGAACAAATCCTTGAACCAACCTTTTTCAGCATCAATTTCTTTACTTACAATGTGAGAATAATTATATCTCCTTCAGTAGTTTGGAACGAACATTATCTGTAATGTACAAAACATGTCCGGCACATGAATGCTCTGTGCATCTTGGCTGATAAGGAGGCTTACCTACTCCCAATCCCAAGAAACCTTCCCCTTCTGTCCACATTTTATTCAGCTCAGCTTCCCTTCCCTCTCTGCCCTCTCTGTGCATCTCCATTCCCAGAACCTTCATGCATCTATCTTTCTAATATGTTCTGAGAGCTTTGTGACAGTTTTCTGACCACGGTGTCTTTTCCTACCACTGAGATCATAAAGTACTTATCTTCTGTGGGGCTAGAGGATTTGGACACCCAGAGGATTTTAAGATCTTTCCTCTATGGTCACTGTTGACTTATTAAAAGCCAATGCTTTCAGGTAATAACACACAGAAAGAATTCCACTCCCAAGTGGCCAAAGGGCAGTTTCCAAATGCACTCTCTCGGAGTTCTCTGCATCATGAGCTCCCTGTTGTGTGGGTAGACAGTCATTTCCTTTCCTGAAAGTCAACTCCCCGATGACTTGTTTAGGAAAGTTTCATAACATAAAGTGAAAGTCAGTTCACTGATAAATTAAGGCACACTGGGGCTTCTAGCATGTGGACAGGCTGGAGGGCCACTGTACACATAAGCCGACATCTATACAAGCTGCTGGTATTTCATCTCCCTATGAGCCTGACTCTAGATGCCTTTGCATCCACTCAGTCTAAATCATAGATCATTGTTCTCCACAAACTCTGGACAGTTCTGGGAAGCACTGCTAAAGAATATCAGCTAAGTCCTTAGCATATCCTACAGGCCCTCCACAATCTGACCTCAATTCTTGTTAGACTCTTCTTAGAGGGAACTTACCTCATATGTCTCTTCCTTCTCCAAGCGCACCAAAATCTCCCACCTCTTACTCTTTGTTTTATCTGGGATGTCCTTTTTTAAGTCCTTCACCTAATGAGTTTTACAATGCTTTAACACCTAACCCAGATGGCACCTCATGAAGAACTCCCCTAACCTTATGAAGTCAAAAGTCATGGCCTGATTCTCTCATGAGCCTCTATCATTAAGTTTTCATGAAGTATTTCCATGTTTTCATCCTTTGTCCCAAGACCATAATCATAAGGTCAAGGATAATTTTATAACCCCCGACTCTGCCCAGTTTGGTGCCTGGTAACCAACACATTTTATTTAGTGAATTGATGAAATAAAATAGAAAAATAAGAAGGATACATTGAACAATGCTGATCCTAAAAAATATGCCATCCTTTTTAAACTGCCTACCCTGTGGTGCCTGGAAATTATTTTTGGTGGGCAGGAGTTGGTCAGAGGACACAGGGCAGCAGTCACATCTGCAGAAGGTGGGTGGCATTCATGGATGTAGACAAGGGGAAGTAAATGTTGTGTCCAAAACCATGACTCTCCTGGAAAATATTAAATTCCAGGGATTATTCGTGTCTGTATTTCTTGTTTTTATCCTCCTACACTTCCATATAGGACATTTGCAATGAAACTTGAGATACATGATATTTTGTAGAAAGGTCTTAATTATTTTTAAATTTATTAAATAGATATAATCCCAGGAATGAAAAAAAAATCTTTTATACTGTAGCTGCAGTTGCTCTTTGATGTACCACCACCAGGATAATTCACTCATTATTCAGTAATCTATTTTTACCAGTAGATCTGACACCTGTAATAAGAGTCTCTGCCTGAATGCGCATTTTCTGTGATCTTCAATGACCCATAAGCAATATGAGAGTTATCCTACTAGAACTTTCTTTAGGTTGGGTGTGGTAGCACATGCCTGTAATTCCAGCACTTGGGAGGCTGAAGCAGGAGGATTGCTGTGAGTTTGAGACCAGCCTGGGCTACGAAGTGAGTTCAAGGCCAGCCTGCACTGCTTAGTGAAACCCTGTCTCAAGAAGACAAAAAGAACAAAAGAACTTTTTTTTTAGAGATGCACTATAAGTAATGCACCAATTTTTAAATCCAGGCAGAGTAAATTCATATCCCAGTCTCAAGAAAGCCTAAAATGCTATTTCATGGAGGTTACTCGAGTTTTTTGGTCTTTGCCACTGTGTATACAGAAGTGTCCCACCTAAGTGTGTCCTTTCTGTAGGAGATATTTATGGAGTCAGAGAAAGACACACACAGAAAACTTGTCCTAGCTGTTTAGCTCATTTTTATTAACAGTTTGGTATACCCTGGGGTGTTTAGTTTTACTCAGAACCCTGGAAAATTTTCGTGCTGGTTCTTCAAATGAGGAGTCTGAAGCACAGAGACGCTGGTAACTCACACAAAGTCACATGGCTGCCATATGCCACAGATAGCATCGAGATCAGCTCTGCCTGGCCCGGAGCCTGAAGGTGTGCCACTACCTGGGATGCATCTCCAAGGCATGTTCTTCTTATTTGGGAAGAGTTTTCCAACATGCGAAATTCTTAGATGGCTCTCATAAAATCTTACTCCTTTTGGCATTTTATACTCTCCTCATACAACCTTCTTTTGTTTAAAAAGAAACAGTAATTATTCAGAAAAACATGATTCACGTATTCATCATATTCAAGCATGTAAGATTTTTCTGAGAAGACTGTGTCCTCTTGACCCATTTTTTATAAATGTCTTTAGTGGGTACAAGTTGATCACCTTTGCCACAGGAAACAGACAAGGGTATTTCACGTGTCACTGTCCACAAATATAATTCACAAGCGAGCTCATCTGGTCCTCACTTAGTGAGCATACCCTCTGTGTGGGACAGTATTGGAGAAAAAAGGTCCGCCCTCTGCAGGAGCTTATAGCCCAGAAGCTTGCTCCTTCCACAAATGAACAGCCCAAACAGACTATAACATTATGTCCCCTGAAATCCGCCATAAGGCAAGAAATTCACAAGAGAAAGAAATCATAACTACCTTGGAAAAATCCCAACTCAATTTATTGGAATGGGATCATGAAGTCTAATTTCTCACCTCCAGCTTCTTTCATCAGTACTTATAGGCCAGTTTGGGGAGGATCAAGACAAGGGTAAGACTAGGGGGAATAGGTCATAAGCTAATTGCAAAGGACCACGCTAAAGACACATGTGTTTCCCTGAGGGATCCAATAGCAGGACTGAAAATGGAGTAATTTACATTTCAATAGATATTAAAATAGATAACATATGAATATGCTTAAACAAACTTAAGGACAAAGCAATCCAAAGTGTTAAGCAGTGAGTTTTCCTACCAACCTTCCAGGCAGCCTCTGTGACCTGCTATTAAGCTCCTGCAAAGGGATTCTGTGTGTCTATAACGCTGGGCAACTCAGGCCACCTAACCTAGACAGAGGTGGTGGATAGCAAAATGGGGCAAAGGAGACTTCAGTGCGAGATCAGCGTTCCAAACAGGCTCAGCACACAGGCAACCCCCTTGTTGCCCTATGACTGCACAGGTCATGATCTGGGAAGACCATGGAGCCCAAGCCAGCCGTCATCCACAGCCCACTCCACAGCCTGGTCCGCAGTACCCACCTCCTAGGGATAAGCAAACGTGTCATGGGGCTAAAAGGGGGACCAGGAGACATCCTAGAAAATCCAGAGGACTACTGGGGGGGGGGCCTTGCTGCTACGCTGTGGTAGGTGCTGTCCCACGGGATTCGAGGCGGTGCCCTGGTGGCGGTGAGGAAAAACGCTGCTCAACATTTGCCTTCCTAAAAATCAGTCCCGGCAATCGCATCACTGAGGAGCACCCAGCTGGTGTTTATCCTAAGGGCAGCAAATGCAGTTATTTATCTCTCCATTCCGTGATATATTCTCTAAAGTAATGAATGGTCCATTAAACTAAGTTTGGGCATCTGTCTCCTCACAGCCACCTCCTCGCGGGCATCCTCAGCCAGGGAGGCCGAGCGTGGGCTGCAGCCTTCCAGCCTCCACCCCCTCCCTCTGCCGCCTCCCCTTTCCCCTCCCCTCCCCTCCCCCCTCCCCCGGTTATTTGGGAGATTAGAGTTCATTAATTAAATCCTGTGCTTAGATCGAACTGTAACATTATTCCAATCACATTTATCTTGCAGGCGGCGGCGGAGATGGCAGCCTCGCTGGAAACGCGCTGGGGAGCCTGAGCCGGCTGTCCGAGACGCACGGCGCGCCGCGCTCCCCGACCCCGCCGCCGCCGCCGCCGCCGCGCAGACCCTCCGTCTTCCTGCTCGGCTGGGCCCGCTCGGCCGGCCCGGGGTCGCCTCGCTGCTGCCGGGACTCCAGCCGGCCCCAGGCCCGGCCTCCGCGGCTCTGCAGCCTGGGTGCCCTCCCCCGCCACACACGCTTACACGCGTCCGCGAGCACACACACGCGCGCGCACACACACTCACACACACTGACACGCCAGCGAGCTGCTGGCCGCTCAATGGACCGATTTCCCCGGTTTCCCTGATCCCAATCCAGCCCGGGATGAGAAATTGCAAAATGGCCCGGGTCGCCAGTGTGCTGGGGCTGGTCATGCTCAGCGTCGCCCTGCTGATTTTATCGCTCATCAGCTACGTGTCCCTGAAAAAGGAGAACATCTTCACCACTCCCAAGTACGCCAACCCGGGGGCGCCCCGAATGTACATGTTCCACGCGGGATTCCGGTGAGTGCGGGCCTCCGTGGAGCGCCCTCGGTCTCTGTCTGGTGTGTGCTGTGTCAGGGGACCAGAGAGGGGTGTTCGGGCTTCTCCGAGACACTTTGGGCAAGATAACTGCGTGGTCCTTCTGCCCGCGTCTCGAGTGTCCCCTCCTCCCCCCCTTTATTTTTTAACCCAGAGCCCCTAAAAGCCGTGGTCCGGATCGATGTGATTGCATTTCTCGTATTCTTCCTCAGCGTCCCTTCCCCCATTTCACAAATGGGGGAGGGTTTCAAGGGAATAATGGAGAAGGGAGAGGCAGCGGGAGGGGGGCAGCGGGCTGAGACGGACAGGCGAGAGTTGAGCGCCCTCCCCGCCCGGAGCCCGCGGCCCGCAGGCTCGGAGGCCGGCTCCGGGCGGTGCGAAGCGGCGTAAAGGCGCAGGCGCGACTCCCCCGCACCCCCCCCCGCTCGCCCTCCTCCCCACCAAAGGAGGCGCGGGCCGAGCCTCTGAAGCCCCTGGGGCGTCCTCGCGCGACCTCCCCCTCCCCGCCGCCGTGCCCCTTTCCGGGATTTCTGCAGTTGGCCGGGCCCAGCGGGTAGCCAGCCCCCGCGGGCTGCAAACCTTCGCCCGGGTCGAAGGCACCGCTCGGCGCGGCCGACGGCGGACGCGCCCGGCGCAGCTCAGCCAGAGCCCCCCGCCGGCCTGCGCCCCGCGGACTCTCCGGCAGGGCCTCCAGGCCCGAGGTCCCGGGCGGGCCGGAGGTGCGCGCGCGGGAGCAGCCCCGCCTGCGGGGCCCCGCTGAGCTGCCGGCCGCCTCGGGGGTCTCCCGGCGAGGACTGAGGAGTGAAGCCAAACGCGGGGTCGGTCAGGAAGAGGTTAAGGCCGGGAACACCCCCAGCCCTCCCCGCTAGTCTCCGGTTTACGCTGCCCTTTTTGCAAAAATCGATTCCTGAGGCGGCGCGGGCGGAGCGGGCGGCGGGGGCGACGAGGGCCGCTGTCCGCGGTGCTGACTCCCGGGTCCTGCGGCCGCCGCCGGCTCCAGCCCCGCGCTCGGCTCCCGCCCCCGCTCGCAGCGTGACGGCCATTTTATGGTCTCGCTCGCACCGGGAAGGGTGGACAATGAGGATGAGTTTCACTAGTTTTCTTTCTTTCCCCCGGGAGTGTATGTAAGAGCAGAGGGTGAACGAAATGAGAGGGGCTCCGGGGCTGGATGAGCCGGTGAGTGTCCCAGCTGCCCCTCACCCCACGCCCCAGCAGGGTGGACTTTAATGGCTACCTCGGCTTCCCAGAGCTGAGGCCGACACGTTTGTCTGTACTCATGCTCCTCTCCAGGTCACAATTTGCGCTGAAGTTTCTAGACCCGTCATTTGTGCCCATTACGAATTCTCTCACCCAGGAACTCCACGAGAAACCTAAGTGGACATTTAATCGGACAGCGTTTTTGCATCAAAGGTAGGATAGGAGGAGACTATCCAAAAGGTCTTTTGGAACTTGGGGGCTCAAAAATCAAAACAAACAAATCCAAAACAACAAAAATATACCCCTCCCCCATGCATAAGCGTTGTCTTCCTGGCCTAACTGCACAAGGCAGTAATTGGTATAACATTCTCAAATGTGTATAGTGTCCTCTCAGAAGGGAAGTGTCAGGATGTGAATTTGAATGGCAAAAAATACATGTATTTCCCTACCTAGCCTTAATTGAGCACCACCGTATACAGTTAATAAGCTTGACTAAGAATACCAAAGCTGCCAGTTTCTTTAAAAATATTAATTGCAAAAGACTATCCAATACACTTCCATTTTCTCACAAAAAAGAATAAAATTGTATTATCTTACTGAAACACACAGAAAATATAATCTATCTCCGACAAATTACTAGTAAAGATATGGGCCGAAGTATATGTAGGTATTTATGATTTTGTTTTGGCTTTGGCTGTTTTCAAATTAACATTTAGCTAATTATAAAGCTATCTAATAGCGTACATCATTCTTACGAGTTGTAACAGCCTTGTTTTATACATGAAGTTTTTCTTAATGTTTTGTTTGGGAGAAAGATAAAATTTATTCAAATTTAATTACTCTCATAGGTGATTCTGATCTAGTTTTAGAACCACAGATAAATTCTTACTGCTTCCTTTTTGGTGAGATTATTGTGCTGCAAGATGCAATGTGAGCCATCTAGTGTATTCATTAGGCGTGTGAATACTTATTTTACAAACCACTCTATTTAAGGAGTTATGTTTGGGGCATAGCATTTCTCTAATTGTTGCCCTTTTTTAAAAAATTATAATGTACTGCCAGAATTAAAACAAACCCATTGATTATCCATGGTGTCAGGAAAATGTTATCTATGTGAAATTTTGATATACAGTCGTATGATTATCATTACAGTTTTTTAAACATTTGTTTACATTCATGGAAATGGATTAATTCTAAACTCAAGTGCTTCTTTGGATTTTTAATCCTCATTTTATAGACAACTCAGAAAATTTTGAAGACTAAAACACATTATACCTTTCCCCAATACACATTTCTAGCTCAATAAAAGTATTCTTCCCACACTAGGGTGTGTGACCCTAATGACCAAGCCAATCAGAAGAACATTGCCTTCCCAAAATTTCCTTTTCAATGCGTTTATTAGGTGATCTTTAATTAATTTTTGCCAGTATCGTTTTAAACTTGTCTTTCATTTACAACAGCTAGTCAGAACAATACTGATAACATTGGATCGAAGATGTTAGTTTATGTTGCTCTACACAGTATGTTGAATAATAAAATTAATTTTTGAAATGAAAGTCCAAACAAAGTTTTGATATGCCAAATACTTCATTTTATTCCTGTTGTTTTTAGACAAGCAGCACAGGAGTTTTAATGTAATTTCTTAGCACTGGAGAATCTAACAGCAAAGTAGCATGTTATTGGCCTCTTAAATATTTTAAATAGCTGAGACTATAAGAGGAGACACTTAATTTTACTTAAAGCTCAATATGAAGCCAACCTGTACTTCTCTGTCTCACTCTTGCCTTGACTATTCTGTGTTTTTAGAATCTAACACATGTTCAGGTTTACAATAGCCTTTTTCTACGGATTAGCCCAATAAATTGTGTTTTTGTATAATCTAGCACAAAAAAAAATCCTTGTTTCATTATTCAAGGGGCCTTAATAAGATTATCGTCTCATTTCTATTAAATATTCAGCTACATCCACTGCTATTCCCATTTTCATGTTTTAATAATAGATAATACTAGAATAACATATATATTTGGCTCTTATTTGGACACCAGTGATATTTGATATTCTTGAACATTACAGTCCAATAGCAAACAAGTAGTCCCTAGTCTACTTGTCACGAACTCCAAGTCACCAATGTTTGTACACTGATACGAGCTCTTTGGGGCCTGTGTAAATTGTCTCCCTGTATTCTGTGTCACAGTTTGGCATATGCCTCATCTTGGATTAAATACACTCCTCAAACAGAGCAGAAATGGCCGCTAGATCTGTAAGTTGTGTTTGCAAGCCTTAAAGGATTGCATTCAGAGCTGAAAGATTAGAACTTGTCTATATATTCTGAAGCAGTCTTTCCTTTAAAGACCACAATTATGAATATCTAATCTCTCTTGGATTCAATGTGCTTAAGATTCTTGTCTGAATGAAATGGCAGTGTAAGACATAAGATGGAAACTTGGTTCTTTTGAATGGAATGCATTTAATGAATTTCTTTTTATTTTAGGCAAGAAATTCTTCAGCATGTCGATGTAATAAAAAATTTTTCTTTGACCAAGAATAGTGTTCGGATCGGACAACTGATGCACTATGATTATTCCAGCCATAAATATGTTTTCTCTATTAGCAATAACTTCCGATCACTGCTTCCAGACGTGTCTCCCATCTTGAATAAGCATTACAATATCTGTGCTGTGGTTGGAAATAGTGGGATCCTGACAGGGAGCCAGTGCGGACAAGAAATAGATAAATCAGATTTTGTTTTTCGTTGCAATTTTGCCCCCACGGAGGCTTTTCAAAAAGATGTTGGAAGGAAAACCAACCTTACCACCTTCAATCCCAGCATTTTGGAAAAATATTACAACAATCTTTTGACTATTCAAGACCGTAATAATTTTTTCCTCAGTTTAAAAAAGCTTGATGGGGCCATTCTTTGGATCCCTGCATTTTTCTTCCACACTTCAGCAACTGTTACCAGAACGTTAGTTGACTTTTTTGTTGAACACAGAGGTCAGTTAAAAGTCCAGTTGGCTTGGCCTGGAAATATAATGCAACATGTCAACAGGTGTGTATATTTTATTGCATTTAACTCATACCCCAGCAGATGGCAAATTATATTGTAGTCTTGAGGGTAGAGAACCACCAATTAAATCGTTGTTGTGATTAGTTTAGTATTTAAGAGCAAACTACTGTCTTTTGTAATGAAAGGATGAGTCATCCTAAATTAAAAGTTTAACCTACCCTCCAGCTAGTAGCCAAGTGCTAAGTGGAGAGATTAGTGTTTCACAGGCCTCCCAACTCTCTAGCCCTTTTCCCACCCAGTCTTGATGGTAAATGTTTTAAACAGTCATGGAAACCATCACAAATTAAGAAATTCCCTTTAAATATATAGCTATAGCCATATAATGCCAATAACCAAATTATACAAAACAAATTTTTTTAAAGAAGATGCAATTGACTTAAAATTCACCCTTTTATTTGATGTTTAGGTGTTTTGTAGATATCACAGATTAGCAAACCACCTAGACTGTGTAAAATGTGTTTATAATTTGATACTTGGGTGCAAAGCTTGTGAAAAGCATTATACAATGTCATTGGTATTCCCTATGACTTTGATACACTGACCAGTGATGCTGCGTTTTCATTTAATCTCATGATTTTCAGGTCTGGCTATACAAAAGAATCACTTGAGGGTTGGGGTTACTTAATAATAGAGTGCCTGCCTAGCATACGTGAAGACAGGAAGCCCTGGATTCAGTCCCCAGCCCCCCAAAAATATGAAAATAAGTCACTTGTAGAGCTTTAAAAAATACTGGTGCCTAGGCTTTACTTTAAGACAATCTAATGTAGTTTTTCTAATAGGAAAGGGAGTAAGGACTAGGCATTTAGTGTTTTTACAAACTCCCCAAATGATGCTAATGTGCATTCAGAATTGAAAGGCACTAGTCAGGGTATTTCACAAAGCAAAATTAATTGTGGCATCTTTTTTCTGTAAATCATATGACCAAACTACCTCAATTCTAAATTCCCCTATGTAAGAAACCCCAGTCCTAACAGAGAACCAGATGTTGTCATAATTTAGGGCAGCTTCTGGAAAACCTGGTAACCAGGGAAACCTACAGATTTTCTTTCGAAAATAGTTTATTCCCATTCTGTGTCCCCTAAAGTCTTCTAAGTTTAAGATCTGTTAGTTGATATCTCATTAAAGGAGGTATCATAGTCTAATAAGCTGGTTTGTCTCCAGTATATGGGGTGATTTCATTAATTTATAAATTAAAATTATTTTATTAAATTTATATTAAGAGGTAATGGACCCAACCCAAAGTCCAGGAAGCAGGAGTTATTTATGTAGTCACTGCCCAAAGTGAACGGAACCAAAATTGGAATCCAGGTCTTCTGTCAGCCTATCCCTTGACTTGCTCCCACATTGTTCAATTTCAGTAAAATTTTAGATTTCATTTGGAAAGGAAGAGCCACTATGACTGTACTATGAGATGGAGTTGTCAAAGTCATTAGAATAGTCTAGAATCCAGACATGTCCAACCTTTTGATTTGCTGGGGACCACATTGAATAAAGAGGAATCATTTTGAGCCCCATAAAAATATATAACATAGCTAATATATATAATTAACAAAACTTCCTTTTTTGTATTTGCTGTTAAACCTTTAAAAAGAGAGAGAGAGCAAACAAGCTGGAGGCTACAGGTTGGACAGACTCTAGACAAATCCACTTCTCATCCTAGTCCTGTTGACCTATCAGATTGAAATGTTCAACACTGGCCTCTGAATCCACATGTACTTATTGTTCCACAGGTACTGGAAAAACAAACATTTGTCACCCAAACGGCTAAGCACAGGTATTCTTATGTATACCCTTGCATCAGCAATATGTGAAGAGATCCACTTGTACGGATTTTGGCCCTTTGGATTTGACCCCAACACAAGGGAAGATCTTCCGTACCATTATTATGACAAAAAAGGAACCAAATTCACCACCAAGTGGCAGGAGTCCCACCAGCTGCCTGCTGAGTTTCAGCTGCTGTATCGAATGCATGGGGAAGGGCTCACCAAACTGACTCTGTCACACTGTGCCTAAGAACTCCACAAGGAAAGTGCCAAATGGTTGTCTAAAAAGTGCCCCAAATCAAATTGAATAGTCTTCTGAATAGAACCCCAGAGACTGTATTATAAGGCCTGTCTGCCACTTAAATGGAAAAATGTCTTCTTTTGCACTGCTCTTTGAATGGTCTTAGCCGACTTCACAGGACAGAGGCGCTGAAACCATGTGATTTAAACTTGATTGATGAAAGGAATGTTGCATTTGGAAGTATGCTGCTAACAAAATGGTTTGAAGTATTTCTGTGTTTGTATTTTAATAATAAACTGCTGTGTGTCAATGAGGACAAGAGCTATAGTTTTCTACAGCTCTGCCCAATAGCAGTCCTCAGAGACCTCTGGCCAATTAGGGCAGGATCTGTTTAGCCAGTGGGATCAAACTCTTCAGAATGGAAACAAAAAATTGGTTTGCACTCCTCTCTCTCTCTCCCTCTCTTTTTCTGTCTCCCTCCCTCTCTGTTTCTCTCTCTCTGTCTCTTTCATGTCTCTTTCTCTCCCTGCAACAATGTTCCTTGCCCCATCACCATAGAGTTTAATAATTTGCTAGGAATCTTACTGAATTAGCTTTGCTTGTATGTGTTGCACCTATATTTGATATGTACAAGGCTGTGGATCACTTTGATATTTCATGACAAACCGAGCAAATCATGATGAATCCCCACATGATTAATTTTATAAGAAAGCATCTTATGAAGTCCTCACTTGTCCATATGGTCATTCAACAGTAAGATGGTCCCTCTGGGGTGAGTGGAATACAATGTAGTGTGTCTTTCACTATCTGAAAGGAAACCTGTGACACAGTGGCATTACATGTCTTGGCATGAGTATGATTAGGACAGACAACAACACTGTGGCCCCATCTGCAAAGGCCTTCCAGCCTGTCTCCGACAGTCCCAGGCCAAGCTCTAGGCTGGGCATCCTCTCAGAATATAGAGGCAAGGATAAGCTGAATAGCCTGGGACACATACAGAAAAATAAAGAATGTTTAAAAGTAGTTATGGAATCCCGTACACTCTGCAGAGTGTTACCTGTTCAGAGCCTTGGAGAACCAGCAGGGTTGGAGTTGGCCACTCACCCTCCATGTGAATAATGCTGGGGTGAGATGATCTCATGATGGTGCCCCTCCACCACCAAGCCAGAACTGTTTGTTCACTTTGAGACAATTTTAAACATTAGATATTTCCTGTCACCACTGAAATCAGATCTATATGCCTATAAATTAAACATCTCCAAAGGGAAGAGCCATTGTACAGTGGCAAAGTTAGTACTAACCAACCCTTGGAGTTTGAGATTATGTAGATCTGTCATGAAGGAATTAGCTAGCCATTCTCCTTTTCATTATTTCAGTCTTAGAAGTAAAAATCACTCCTGTCCTTAACTTTTTACTGAACCGCACTTTGGTTTTCCAATTCAGCCCAAAGTCTGGCCAAGTTGATGTTAAATTTTAATAAGAATTTCTTTTTTGTTTCCAAATGCCAGTCAAGCACATTTGTTTTATGTTTGAGTGGGATAGCTCATTCTTTTCTGGAAATTTCATCTAAACTGCTTGCAATATGACAAATATGGTTAGAATTAATTGCTATTGCTCACTCCTCAGCACATTACCCGTACTCTTTGGAAAGGTATAATCATGCCTAAAATTAAATCAAATACAAAAAGCAAAGATAGTCATGGTCTGCCCTGTCCTGCAGCTGTATTGTTCTTTTCAAGAAGAAAATCAGAACTCAGGTCAACATCAGTGATGACACATCTTACAATGTCACATGAATGTCAGTTATCCAAACAAATGGGAAAAAATAGGAATAGACATTTTGGCATAGGAAATAAAAACAACTCTAATTCTGAAATGACTATTAAAACCAGATAAATAAAACATTTTAAAATTCAGTGGTACCACTTTATGGGAATGAAAACCACATCATATTTGTTCTTTCACTGTCACTAAAGAACTTGAAAGAGGTCATTGATACTGCCTTATCAATCTCATTATTCTTGGTTAGGGTCGTTAAAACATTGGTAACTGACAAACTTAAGTAGTCAGCTGTCCCTGAACACTTAGTTCATTTGGTGATACTAATGCCAGTATTGCCCAGGCCAGGTACTGACTCTGAGGTTTTAGTTCTAATGTGCTCATTCATTTTTACTGGGTACAGATGAATAGACAGTTAGAACCAGGAGATTAAAGGAGCAAAAAATCCAGAATCCCTAAAACCAGTTCATTGTTCCAAAGTGGATTATTTAAATTTGAATCACGTCACAATGCCAAGGTTTTGTGTTTGTTTTTTGAGTTCAGAGAGAGTATTTTAAAATGTCAGTGCATACTTGCTCCATCTTAAACTTAGAGTGGGAAGGTTTTCCCACCTCACCCCCACCCACCATCATCTCAATTATAAATCTCAGTAGAACTCTGAATCGTAAGGAAATGGACTTTTCTCCAGAACTAGAAGGGTTTAGAGGTCAGCTCATCCTTGCTTCTAAGCAGGATTTCTTGGTGCTGATCCCAAAAGACCACCCTTTTCTTTGTCAAAACATTCTGTGAAGAAAATTGCAGGCCCTCTTGAAATTCTCCATTCATAACCTACATCCCTTTATTGCAAAATATTTGAATGCAATTTGTTAGTAAAGCATTTATCCCACTTTTCAGCAGATAGTAAGTGCTCAACAGGGACAGCTTTTACTGTTACAGTATTATCATTGTTGGTTACAACCATATCTACAGTTCCAGTATAGAAAAAAAGTAGCCACTAGCTAATCACACAAGATCCCTTTTTGTTGTTAAAGATTGGTTCAGAGATTAAAGCCATATGAGCACCATGATGAGCAAGATGGTGGCTCCCATATGTCCCTCTCAGAAGGCAGTGGTGTCAGTAACCAGAGATTGCTGACTCTCCCATGTCTCCCAGGCTTGTATGGTCAAGAACAGTGAATTGGCAGAGGGGGCATCTCACATGTGATTCAACCACAGATGCACACCCCTTTTTTGCACTATCCTTACTTGTCTCATTCTAGGCTAAATACATTTTTTTATCAGAAACTTTTCTCTTTTTAAATACTTCTAGCAGAGCCCAGCAATGGGAATAAATTTTCACCATCAATTCCCCAAGGCTGTCTGCACATGACACCCACACGAATGACCAATTAAGTTGCAGAAGAGGAAAAAAAAAGTCCACAAACATTCAGCAGCCTGCTTAATACTCGACCCACAGTTTTCACCAGTTGTTCTGTGTCATGTAGAGATGTAGATCCTGGGGAGACAGGATTAAAAGTTATCTCAAGATTTCCTCCCCTCTTGCCTATAATTGATGATTAAAACATATGTGATTCCTCCACCTTGTGTCTGTGTCTTAGATGTCCATTGGAAAAGTGTGTTTAGTAGTAAGTAGTGTGTACCCAACAGTGCTGACTGTGACCTTGATGTCAGGCACCTGACCATGGGGCTACCAACAAGGACAGCCCCCCCAGGAAGAACTCTTCCTCCCAGTCTTATCCATAGGCCACCAATTAGCCATGAATGTGAGTGCCAAGACAAACCCATCTTGGTGGGGAAGTTGAGGCCTTAAAGAACGTTTCTTCTACCTTTGGACAAGGCACTGTTAAACACTCTCAGGCAATACTATATTGTTGGCCTGAGGCCCATGGAAGAAGGAACATTGTCAAGTGCCAGGACACCGGAAAGGGAAGAGCCTGAGTTTCTCCAGTCCTAATTATTGACTTTTCACATGAGAAAATGGACATACAAAAAAGGAAGAGTGATTTGCCCATTGCAGGGTAATTGCTGGAGAAATTATGACTCTTCATCTTGGCTGCATCAATGTCAAATGAAAGGCAAGAGATTTTGGTCTGGGATCCTTGGGGCATAAAAAGAGGGCCTGTGAAAGACAAAAAGAAAAATGAAAAATATTTCTTAGCACAAAACAATAAAGGAGATGCTTGCCTAGCAGTCCATTGGTAATGATCCATATTTTCCCTAGAAATGAAAAAAAAACCCTCTTTCTAAACCACCATTTGATAAATCAATTTAGTTATTGATGGTTCACAGTTGACAACTGAAATCTTATCCAATAATCTATTTATCTTAAACTGTTTTGGTAATATGCATGCATAATTTATAAGTTAAAGGCTGAAAATATTTATGTACTTTTCCTTTTGCAGAATTTTCAGCAGGGATCCCTTGAGTTGAGAAACTCTTTCCATATTATGCCAAATTTTAATGGCACACTTAAGATTACTACATTTAGTTCAACATGCTAAGAAGATGTACAAATTATAATAACTTTGGTGGGTCTTCCTTTCCTCAAAATGGTAAACTGAACAATTTCCTGTATAATTCTAGATCTGAAATCCTGTGTGTGTGTGTGTGTGTGTGTATATGTGTGTGTGTGTGTGTGTGTGTAAATGAGCATGCCAGGCAAAGGTTTCTGCATAGCTTCTACTCCTTCCTGAATGTATACAATGAAAGCTTTGCTTAGGATCAGAGCTGGGGCTGTGTATGTGGTTGAAGAGTCCCAATGAAACACCATAGGACCTGGGGATCTGAGCACTTTGTCTGGCTGTTTGACCTGTCTGGATTCTGTGGCCCAGTAAATCAAAGCCACAGAGAAGTCGATACCAAAAGCCAAAATAGCTAAGTATGTCTCCCTCACATTCTGTGTGCTTTGCCGCCTAGATAAAACATTTGAAATAGGAAACACTTTAGAATGTTATTATTATTATTGTGCAATATTTCTAAACATTTATTTTTATTGTGATGGCTTACCAAAAATATGTATTTGAATAGATGTTTTATCTTCTATGAAGCTCATTCTCTTGTTATTGATTACAGTGGAATTGCAGTGAAAATCCTGTGGCAGAATAACTGACTCCAGTTTAAGTCTCTAGTTAAGTTCTGGGTTAGGACTTGACTCATTCATCAACAAGAAAAGGGAATTTAGGAACTCTTCAAAATGTAAATCCTGCTCCTCTTTCCAAACATTAATTTAAAATGTGTCAGGATAAACCTAACTTACAAAAACTCACAGATGATTCTGATGTTGCCAAGCACTTAGAAACTAATAATATTAATACTAGTTAATATTAATAATATTAATAATGCACCATTCTGACCAGAGTAGCTGAATGCATATCATTCCTCATGTAAGTAGTATAAAAGGTTCCTTAAAATTATCAGAATGTATGGCAAGGTACACATAGTCTTAGTGACTCAACCAGTCAATTCTTGGCTGGGTTGACCCTTGGATAATCTGTAAGTGAAGAGTAATTAGTCTAGCCAGAATGATTGCAAGCTTGAGGAAAAGTTAGGAGCATGGCTTTAATGTGCGTAACTCCAAGATGAGTGCTTTGTTTCACTGTCTATATTTCAAATCAAGAAGCCAATCTTAGGACGTTCATTTTTATAAATGGATTGGCTGAGAAATAGAAAAGTTAATGATTTATTCAAACTTGATTTCGGAGTCATTCCCAGAGCCTAAAATATTCCTCAAGAAGCCTATTTTCTCAGTTTCAAATAGAGGTCTCCAACTAAAATGACACTACTCAAAAAGGAAAATTCAAAGGGCTAAAATCCCCAGACCAACCCAACATAAGTGAAGTGATCAGTTCCTACTAACTGCCTCCCACCAGCTTCTGTTGGAGAAGGTGCCACCACCTGATGAAATTTTGGTCAGGCTTTTTTCTATATCTCGGCACATACAAAGCCTTTACTCTTCAGAGGAACCAAAACACTCCTTTAATTTCCCTTCTAGGTGAGTCAGAAGCAGTTGTAGCTCCTTGGATACTGCCAAATGTTAAACAACTGGCACTGAAGAACTAACATTTACCAATTTCTGTGGTGTAAACACTGTCATCGTAGCCAATTTCAAAGTACTGACTTAATTTCAATTAAATGACAATACAACAATGTTTTCAAGAGCCAGTACAGGCTGGCTTCAAAATGAGCCACCTTCAGCACAGCACTGCCTGAACAATTTCCAAGTCAGTGAGTAGCAAATAGAACAGGCTAGCATTGGCTTTGGAGGGCCACCCAAATGCCCCTTTCTCACAGGGGAGCATTGTCCACCTTGGGTAGTTCAACTAATTTTTTGGGCTGAGGATGTACCTCAAGTGGTTAAGCACTTGCCTAAACAAGCATGGAGCTCTGATTCAATCCTCAGCACCACACAAAAATTCACATAGATACAGATATAGATGGATGGATAGGTAGATGGATAAATAGGTAGATAGATAGACAGACTGACTGATTTTAGGTTAAGGTCCTAAAGGATTCAAAATGTATCCTAGCTATCTGCTATTAGCAACTTCTCAACAGGTTCCTCAATACCTTAGATTAACAGTAGTGTTTTTTCTAACTTCAGAGTGAACTTACAAGTACATTTATTCTCTAATTTAACAACAAGTTTGAATGATGTTTGGCTGATATATTTTTCCAGTACTAAAGACAGAACCCAGAGCCTTTGCACTGAGCCGCATCCCCATCACAAAACCATTAAATTGCCCACTTGGTTGTCTTTATTCTGACAAAATGTAAAATTCAGAGGCATCCATAAAACAGGTCAAAAACAGCACAGGGTAAAAACAAGACACTGATTTACCTTAGCTGGCCCCCTGTGCCTACAGAGGCTCTGTTAATTGTACCCCACCAAGGGACACTCAGCTGAGAATCTTGACTGGAATCTGCATATGCACACAGCAGTTTCTTACCTTAGAGCAGTCATCAATAATAAAAATTTGCCACGGACCTGAAATACCTCTGGGCTATTGGAGTGGCTGAGAGGGCACACTGTGTAGAGCAAGGTGACAGGTGATGCTTTGTGCTTAGTTAAGCTAGTATAAAGCTGCATCTAGAAAAGAACTCTACTCACAGTCATGTGGCCACTGCAGTCCTCTGGCACTGAGCAGGAAAGCAACTGTTCTCCCTTGCCCCCTGTGTTTAGAATTCAGATGTCCTTGCAATCCACAGAATGTGCTTGCAAATTAAAAGTTTTTCTGATGGGAATCATTGTGAAATGGGTATAATTAAATCTTATAGAAAGCAATGCTGGGGGAAAATATTTAATTCTTCAGACATAGTGAATGCACATAGGTGTTTGTTCTGCATATAGTGAACCAAATTTAGATTATGAAAAACCAACTCTACTTTCCTTGCTGTAGTAAAATACCCTTCAGGTTTTATAAGGCATTTCTACACTATAAATGTTTAAAAATCAAATTGGAAATTTTTATACAGTATTACAGTTAAATGGCCAAGATATTCCTCTGTTTTCTGTTCTTCTTAACGATCATTGAAATTAGCTTGTGTTTCTATACTGAACAAACACATTCTGTTTTAAATGAATCAAGTATATGTTTGAATGTTTTTCTGTGTTCCCAAAAAGTTTTGTGTAGCTTGGGCACAAAGTACACTTTCTTTCCCTGGCTCTTCCTGATGCCAGAGAGGTTACGTCCATAGCTACAAGCACAAGAGACTTGACAGGTAGGTGACATTTTATTATGAACAGATTTCCAGCAAAACGAGCTGTGAGGAACTAGCCATGATTAGCATATTTTTAGCTGGGAAGATAGAGATGAAAAAATGATAGACAAGAGAAAGAACGTTGGTCAAAACATAGAGGTGAAATGAAGTCATTGCAACACTTTCAAAATAGAGGGAGAGATTTCCCTTGATATGCAGAATCTAGACCATTTTGTAAAATTTAGAGTAACTGCACTCTACATGAGAGCTGCTGTTTAACCACAGATGGTTAAACAGATCAGATTCTGTAAGATCAGATCTTCAGAAAGGCAGCTTTAGAGCAGGGCCCCTAAGAAGGATTTGTGATGGTCTAGGACTCCATCACCAAGCATCAGTAATTAGTACTGAAATTCTCCCAGGACACAGGACAGACACACTGAAGCATCACAACACAGGATTATTCATTCACTTGCCTGGGACGTTCACCTAAGCCCATATCAGAACCTCACTATCTCATTATCTCAGGTCTAGATTTTAGATGAACATCCTCACATGGAGATCAGGTTCAGAGGGTCAGCGGGTCATCTCTGCTCAATTAGAATTAGAGTATGGGTCTCCCAACCACTGATTCTGTGTCACACTATTCTGTTTCTATTCTTTAGGTAGGAAGTTGACATTCCATTGTGAAAGCATAAATTAGACAAAAAAATATTTATGACATTTTCTCTCATTTTAAGTTCTATGAAATGTACTATTTCATTTTCACATCATGTAAAGAATATTAGTGAAGAATGAAGAGCAAAGCTCTATGTGGAATAAATGAAACCAAAAGGTCAAAAGGTAGGAGGACAAGAATGTGAGTAATTAAAGAAATGAGCAAGAAGCATGTGTCAGGGAAAATAAATGACTCTAATGCTATTACCATGCACCCTCCCTCCACATTTGACACATTTATTTTAGAAAAAGCATCTATGGTGAGAGACTTATAATGAAGACTTTGCCACTTCCCAATTGCATCAGAAGTTATCTTGCCCTTTGGAAGAAGCTGTGACTCTTACAAATCAGACTCACCTGTCTTGTGAGAGGTGGCATTGCCTGCCCTTGGAAACTCAAGTTGCTGCCAGAGAGTGAGGGCCACGGAAACCTGGAAGAAGCCAGCCTTGCTGGACTGAGGACCATGTAAATATCTTCTACTTTCTTGGTGAACAAGGATGATCATCTTTCACAGAGGTAATTTGCGTGTATATTGTGACTGTAGTTTGTGAAGAAACTGCAACGGTTTGCTTCGACAGCTCCCCAAATGTACCTGTTAAGTGTGATGTGCCTGCCTCATTGCCTCATGTGCCAAACACAGTAATGAATGCATTGTTTTTAAATAAATTGTTTTATTGTGAATTGGAAAACACTAGTGGCTGTCTCTGTCCCATTTGGAAAACCCCCACATGCACTGATTTTCATTCTCTATCTATCTATCTATCTATCTATCATCTATCTATTCTCTCTCTCTCTCTCTCTCTCTCTCTCTCTCTCTCTCTCTCTCTCTCTCTTTCTTCTCTCTCTCTCCATGCAGTGAAGAGACTGAGTACATCCTCATTTTTAAATTCTCTCGTGTGAAGCCTTCTCCTGGAGATACAGACAAGGTTGAGTCTGGCTGTCTGGAGCCATGAACTAATAGTGAATGCCATACACACTTCTTCATAGGGCCTTTAAATGCAAATCATGCAACAGTACTTACCATGAGTAATAATAATAATACATTGCTCTTCATCATCACTTTTAGTTAATCAAGAACTAGGTGAGAGAGACATCCGAAGGGACATAGATCATGCTGCACAGCCAGTGATAGTCAAAGTGGCAACTCAGCCTGGCTCCCCCTCCTGTACTGTTGTACCCTTGTAATCTCCCATTAGGTCACCTCTTCATAGAGCCTTTCCAGAATGCCACTACAGCCCTTATCCCTCTACTCTGTGTTATTCCTTTCTTGTCTCTCATCTCTAAAAATTTGTTTATACACTGTCTCTGTCTTCCACTGCATTATAAGTTCTACTGTATAAAACACAAGAACTGGCCCATCTCAGCCATTTTATGTCCTTAATATCTAGAATAGAAGCCTAGTAAACTCACAATGGATAGTTACAGTATGGATGAATAGACAGATGAATAGCTAGGTGGATAGTTGGACAGACAGACATATCATTGGGTATCATTTCAATTCTTTTTTTCTTTATCTCACTCTATTACATCTTTGTAGCTACATCAGACACAAAAATGCCTAGCCCTTTGCTAACCATGCTACCTCAGATAACATCATAAGCAGCACTCAACAAGCACTTGATGATGGAATACATGAATGGTCCTAGGAGTTATTGTTATCAATATCCATGCTGCAGTATCAAAAATGTCCTGGTATAGTAAATGTGCTAAAACACATTTGCTATTGCTGATGGATTGCAGTATGAAGCAAAGAGAGAAATTAGAATAGGGTAGAAAAAATTCCAAGTGATTGAAAAGATCCAACTTCAGGAGGCACAGTTGAGCTGAAGAGGGCTTTGCTCCTCTCTAGTTCAAATCAAAAGCCCTTACTGCTTCCTTTGTATAAGACTGGACAGATAGGAACAGGATACAAAATTAGCAAAATCATAATACCTGTCCTGAAGGAATTTAAACTTTTTTTAAATTATTTTTTAAAATTTTATTTGAAGAGAAAAAAAGCAAAACAGAAAAAAGGGTAGAAATAATACAGAATTTCAAAAAAAAAACAGTAATAAATCACTAGTTGATAAATTACATATTGTCATCTTAGAAATAGTTGTTCAAGTTACAAAATTAAGGCATACAAAGTGGACTTTCAAACAATGAGGCTGCAAACAGTTCTGTTCAATGATCCAAAAAAACCTTAGTAATACGGTTATCAATCCTACACACTTAAACATACATGCAGTTATATCCTTTAGAGCACTTTCTTTCCCTTCGTCTGCTTTTTAAGTCCATTATCTATTTAGTTATATCATGTTTCTGCTTGCTCAGTATCTTATTGATCTGTTTTGTTGTTATTTCCTTTTTAATCACCTTATATAATTCTGTTGTTTTGCTTTTGAGTTTCTCCTCATCCATGTCACATAGATCCCCTTTGGTAGAGTTGAGAATTTTTGGAGGTATTTTGTTACCTTGTTTTCTCATGTTCTATTGTTTTTTTATTTAATTTTTATTAACTTGGAGGTAGTAATATACAACAAAACAGGATGGAATAAAGCCAATTGAGACAGTGTAGTGAAATTGGTACAAAACATCACAGCAGGTCACTGGGGCAACAGTAATAGGCACCATTGTATATCTCGTTATCTTCACAATAGTTGTTCTTTCAGGTATAGCAAAATCAAAAGAAATACACAATATTATAGAACAAATATTATCAAAACAATATTATAGAACAAATATTATCAAAACAGAATATTAAATAGAGCAACACCATTAATCAGGACAAATCAAAATGGTGATAAAAATATCTGCCTTCAAAGAGATAGTCGAACAAAATTCCCCCCACTCGCTGCATTACATACCTTCAAGCTCCCAAGAGATGCCAAGATCCCTGGATCCCACTTGCTAACGAGGGTGGGGGGATGGGAGGTGGTATGTTTGATTCTAAGCCTGCGCCCCGGTAGGCATCAGACTGGTTGCTGGTTTGCTCAGTGCCCTAAGTTCCAACATCACACGGATCTCAGGAAACGCTGTTGCTTCTTGCTTCTTGCTTCTTGATTCTTGCCCTGGGGCGGCCGCAGCTTGCCAGACCACAGCCACTTACCAGGGCAGGCTGCTTGCTGGGTTGTTCAGCGCCCTAAGTTCCAACATGGCTGGAATTTAAACTCTTGTTGAGGAAATTATTCAACAGATCATAAAGAAATTTCTCATGCTGAACTGTTTAGAGGATGCCACAAATGAAAGTGAAGGACAGAGAGAGAGGCAAAGAGACATATGAGTAGTCTCATGAAATTCTCGTAAAGACAAAAATATGAGAGGTCAAATGTAATGTTCAGGGTACACATTTCTGAAAACTATTTACCAGGCTGACAATTCTTTTTCCACCCATTCTCTCCCATCCCACTGCTGAGAGAGAGAGAGAGAGAGAGAGAGAGAGAGAGTTAGTTTCTGAGTTTCTGAAAACACTTCACAAACTAAAACAAAACATGAAACTGACACCAAGTTTATTGCAGGCTCTCTGCCTGGGGCTGATTAGTACAAATTAAATTTTAAAAATAGAATTTTTTCCCTAAGAAAATGCACTGCCACAGTTTGATCAAGACAAAAAGGATTAGCAAAAGAGAGAAACTCTCTTCACAAAAGGACCAGCCTGAGCCCAAAGCTGGTGACCAAGAAAGAAGCATGGCTTTCTGCTTCATCTATGCAACAGTGTGAGCTCCTCCTTCAGCCAGGCTTCTGTGGCGTACAAAGTTCTGGAGGTGGCTGGCACCAACCTTAGCTCCAGAGGTGGTTTCCATGATGAATGTGTGAGTCCTAGTGAGTGGGGTTAGCTCATGGGAGAAGCCACTCTGAACACCATTCACCATGTCATAGGTAATGAGGAACTTAGAGATTCAATAAATTCATTCTCTCAATTCCAGATGAAGAAACTGAGGCTCGGGAAGAGAAAGTAATGCTTCCAAATGCACTCTCCTAACAAGTCACCATTGAAGTACTTCATCAACCTTTGTAGGAAGAAAAAAAGAGTTAATTTTATGCAACTAACAATTCTCAACATTAAGTAAAAGTATTTAAGGACAATCTATTTATTTTACTTATTGATATTACAAAAATATTTGCTGGCATAATATAAGAAAATAAGGATAAGCAAAAGAATGCCAAATGGACATTGGAGGCAGAAAGATTGCTGAGAGTTTGAGGCCAGCCTGGGATACCTAGTGAGTTCAAGGCTAAACTGAGACTTGGACTCAAAAAAAAAAAAATCAGGAAACTGCTTCAACTTTTCACTTGTTTTCCTGATTTTTTACACTATACATTCTCTTATAGTTTTTGCTTTTCTCCCCTCTTAAAACATAGATCAAAAGCATATTTTCTTGCCATTAAATCTACAATTAGCTCAAAGGATGAGTATTAATGCACACTTAACCAATTCTTTATTCTTGTTTCAAATTTAGATTTTCTGTAAATCTTTATTGTTATACATAGTGCTCTGAAAGCCATTTTTTGGGGTAATTAAATGTTAGATTATCTTCTTGAATAAATCCCTTGAAGTTGGATTATTAAGAGCTTTAAACCATTTTTGTGAGGCCAGCCAGAATACCCTAGTAGAAGTTTTCTGACCAAGTTTTCCAAGTCTTTATTTTCCTAAAACCTTGAAAAAGGCTAGGTGAAAATCATGTATCACCATTAAGATGACTTCCTCAATAGAGAAAGCCTTTTTATGTGTGAAACCCAGGTACACAAATAAACTATTGTGTGTTACTTAAATTCAGTTACCACATCTCTTGTTTAGGAGGTGGGAGACCTCCACACACTCAAAGAGAGAAAGCCCATCCAATTTCAGGCTCATTACTAATCAAATATAAGGCACCCGAGATCATCTGGGAAGGACGGACCTTCAATATAATAATAGATAGCTCCTCTTCTTATCTGAAGAATATGTTTATTGCTTACTCAAGCCAACCAACTTACTAATGCTTCCAATTCACATTAAGTCCAACAAGTCAAAATGAGGAGGCTAAACAAATGTACCTTAAGGCTACACTAATCCCATCGATCTGTTGTTTTTGTTGAACTTTTTAAAAATCAATATCTCTAGTTCTATAGGAGAAATACAGCATTAAACAAAGTTAAAATATTAACATATAGATTTTTCAAAGCAAATATTGTTAAGAGTGGACAAAGCAATCACCAGAGAATTCTCTATGTACCATTGTTCCTTTTTGAGGTAAATCTACCTTTCTGCCCCAAAAAAGTTGATATGCTCTTTGTGGGCCTTATAGTGTAACAATTACACTACTCTACTGTTGTAGCACAAAAGCAACCATAGATGATACACAAATGAATGAGTGTTGCTGTGTTCCAATAAAACTTTATTTATAAAAACAGACAGCCATCAGATTTAGCATGGGGCTATCAGTTGACAGCTCCTGCTTTGGATATCAAACCCTTACTATGTGTAAAATATTTCATTTTTTTTCATTGCATTTGTTTTCTAGAGTGGTTTAAAATAATAGAAATGTACTGTTTGGTGGTTCTAGAGGCAAAAATCTGAAATCAAGGTATGTGCAAGGTTGATCTCTCTAGGAACTCTAAGAGGTAATCTGTTTCCTGCTTCTTTCCTTCATTCCAGTAGCGTCCAGAACCCTTGACATTCCTTGATTTTTAGATATATAACTCTAGTCTCTTCCTCCATCTTCTCTCCTCTTATATGGGTTCATAGTTGAATTTAGGGCCCACGCCAGTCCAGGATAATCTCATCCCAAGATGCTTATCTTAGTTATGTCTGCAGAGACTTTCATTATAAACAAGGTCACATTCTGAATTTCAAGGCAGACATATCTGTCACAATTCAACATTCTATATCCATTTCCAGCAATATCTTAACACAAAGTAATTTAAGGACCTTCACAGAGTAGAGCCCACAGAACACAATTCTACAATGCACAGACCCAAGTGCATTCTGGGTGTGATTGCACCCCTTGCCAGGTAACAAATCCTACCTACAAAAGCCCAGCAGCATTATTGGGTGATAGAAGTTATGTCTTCAAATTAATTAGATTTTACAAAGCTCTCCACTGTCACTGGACAGTAGATGAATGTTCTTCTAACAATAGATTTAGAAACAAATCAAACATCTGCTCCAAAATCAACATCTAACAACATCCTTAATAGACAAGAACTCATTTCCCACACCCAGGAGCTGCTCAGTGCCGGGAATATTGATCGTAAGTGAGTTTTCTGACTGCGGTGCATGTACCACATTGAAAGAAAAAACAGATGGAGAAAATATGAAAGTTGGCCAACCTATGACATGAAGTGATAAGTTCTAAACTATTTCAGTGGACACAGATGTTCAACACCTTAAAGATCAATTTAAAACTCATTCTCATCTTTTCGGCACATATCACAGATATATAGATATAGATCTAAACAACGTTAGTCACAAACACTAATACATCTGATTTAGCTTACAGAAACCTTTGTGACCTAATCAGAAAACCAAGTCTGTTGGGAACAAAACTGGAAATTTAGTCTGAGATTCTGTTCTCAGACATGGGACACGTTGAAACCATCTTTAACAATGTGTAAGAGACAATAACAAAGGCTGATTGAGTGACTTAAAAGAGAGAAAAGGCAGAATTCAATAGGAAACCAGAAACTTAAACAGACACAAGACACATTTCCTCCTCTTGGAAGCAATATGTCCTTCAAAATGGACTGTATATAAGAAAGTTTTCTTTCTTCAAGTGTGTTGAGAGCAAAATGATTGCCTGGAGACTACACTATACTCCTAAGAGACAAAATTGTGTGTCTTTCACATGGACATCACACATCGTCCACCCTGGATGTCTAGAGAAGCACATCATCTTCTCATACCATGGAGCACAACATGGCTTCTCCTTTCTCACTCTGATCCAGTCTTGGGAAAGGGGATTTTCTCTATGACAGTTCCAGCAAACACTAGGGGAAGGAGGAAGAATAAGGGAAATGGTCAATTGAGTGAGTCATTGGTATAAAAGGAGTGGATCTGGATACAACCAAAAGAAGAAACTCACAAACTACCAAGCAGGGGCAAGGGACTAGAGCATTTCATCATTCTCATTGTTCTTTGTCATCACCTATGTTTCTTACTCTGAATACCTAAACTCTTGCCCTGTTGTGGGCATTCCCTAACAGCCCCTTTAAATTGTCTGCTTGGTCTGAATACTTGTGTTCCCCTCCCTAGAATATATTGAAGCCTAATTTCCAATAGTATGTATTGAAGGTAGGAACTTTGGGAAGTGATTAAGTGATAAAGGCAGAACTTCGATGAATAGATTAGTGCCCTTATCAAAGATACCTCAGAGATTTACATTTTCCTCTTCACCATGTGAGGATCCAGTTAAAATTCATCATGCAGGGCATGGTGGCATACACCTGTAATCACAGCACTTAGAAGACTGAGGCAGGAAGATCACCAATTCAAGGCCAACCTGAACAACCTAGCAAGACCCTATCTCAAAAAACCTAAATAAATAAATATACATGATGTCTGAACCTGAAGTAGGCCTTCACCAGATACTGAATTTGTCAACATCTTGACTTTAGACTTTGCAACCCTTGGAATTGTGTGAAATAATGTTTTTTGGTTTATAAGCTATCCAGTCTATAGAACTTTTGTTATATTTTGTTATAGTATCTCAAGTTGACTGTCATTTTTCTATGAGGCTGTCAAGACAAGGTTCCAGCATTCTGTCTCGGGAAGTCTTCCTTGTTTACTTTCCTCTACTTGCACTGATGATCTTCACATATGGACCCTGTATACGCTTTCAGGTAGTTCCAACCTCGGTTCCTCTTTCTCTGCCCCAGAGTAATAAAGTAAGTCCAGCTCCAAACTTTGTCCCCCTTATAACCAGAGATCACCCTCAAGATTTACAAGCCATAATCTTAGATATGCAATGGTGCCCCCAAGCCTAAACCAGGTCCATGGTAATGACTGAGCCAGCCCATGCAGAGAAGACCATCAGACAATTATCGTGGAAAGTCCAGGAGTCTGACACTAGGATCTGACCTCCTCTACTACTAGTGTAGGAACACAAAGAAGCAGCCCAAGGAATAAGACAAGAGATGGAATTCAGATAAAGAAATAAGCTGAGTTCCTGTGTTTAGGGACAAAGCAGCCGTGGAGAGAGAGATAGAAAGCAAGGATGGGCAGATTCTTGGTAGTATCATAGAAAATAGCACCTTCTGAAGCCATCCATGATTTCACATTTCAAAATGTCTGAGTAAAGCCAGGCATGATGGTCTATGCCTGTAATCCCAGAACTTGGGAGGCTGAGGCAGGAGAAATGCTATGATTTCCAGACCATCCTGAATTATGTAGTAAGATCTTATCTCAAAAAAACAAACCAAAATAAACAAATGAATAAATAAATAAAGTAAAAGAAAGAGTCACATCAACTTCTTTTGTAAAACAACTGATTACTGTAGGTCCATTTATTATCACAGCATAATCTAATTTGTCCAAGCTAACATACTACCTTAGATTTTAGACTTTCAGGGACAAATATTACTGAAAGATGATACACACATAAAAACTGTCCCAATGTAACCTCTTGCTGCCCAGCTACATTCTCCATCTTCCCCAAATAGGCTCACATTCTCCAAACTGATTCCTTCATCCTGACATGAATTATTTGTCCTAACCTAAAATCACCATTGATGGCATTTGTTGTATTTGCCACTTCTTTGGCCTTTAGCTCCTCTTGCTTTGTGTTTTCCACTCTGCACCTTATAACCCAACTAAGGTGAGTTCCTTGAGGGCAATGACCACGCCCCATAGTTCTCCACTTCCTCCACTACAACTCTCTCACTCGCTTATTCAGAAAGTATCTGTTGGTTGTACAACTGCTCAGACTTAACCTGTGGTTCTTTGCAGAGCCCTCTCTGTAAAATTCTTGTCCCAGTAGTCCTACCACTGGGTAGTATCATTTCTGTCAACAGATTCCTAGTACCATAAAAAAGAAAAACAAAAAAGAAACTGTTTCATATGGCTCCAGATGTAGTGGGATATTATGGACCAATAGAATCTTTGCACTATATAGCCACAAGTAGGAGAATTTGCTTCTCAAATTCAGCCCATCCCAAGTCCAGCCAGAAACTTTTGTTGTGATTACTATGGCTTTTTCTAAAAAGCATACTACTTGGAGAAGTCAAAATATACTGAACTTCAGCCAGAGACTAACTTATTGGTACAGTTAGTTCACTTAAATAGATACATCCAGAAATCCCTTCACCCTCTGATATTTGGTTACAACACTTCCCTCACATTCCTTACCTTTAAGGTAAATACCAGCATGTTAATTAACAAAGTCTATCACTACCTGGTAGAATTTTTTGTGCCTTCTATGATTTTCTAAATTTTTTTAATAAGCATTTATTGTCTTATTATGTACAAAATTTTTTTTATTATTTTGTTCTTCCTCTATGTAGAACCCTCCCAAAATAAATCTGATGATCCTATTCAGAATGCAATTGAAAACATGACAAAATTCCCTCCAGACCTCACCTAGGGCTCAGTCCTAGGCAACTAGCCTGCCTGGATGAAGTACTGGGACCCCAAAGTAAGCTGTTTTTATTTATCAGCTAAAATGTTCAACAATAGGAGCTAAAGCCAAAAAAAAAAAAAAAGCTCACATACTTTTATAGCTGCAATTTCTAGTTACAAATAATACATATCAATCAATTTTATATCTATAAATAATATATATGTCCATATCCACAAAGAATCATCCCAAATAACCACTTGGGCTGGATAACATCCCAAGCCAGTGGTGTACCATTAATACTCCACATTATTCCTATAAGAAGCCTGAAAAATCAGGAAACAATAGCTCCATGAACCATAAGTAATGGATACTTGACTTCTGGTTCCAATTGAGGAAGGAGAGGTTAAATGCTTTGGTCAAAGCTACTCTAGTTTACACCCATTTCATCTAGAAAAAGAATGTCGACAGATGACCCTCTTAATAGGGCACAAAAAGTGTATGTTTCCGACATTGGAATCCAAAGAAATTAACATTCATTTAATGTTTCAGAGGAATAAGCTACTTCAACCTAAGTCATATAGCTTGAAACTGAAGGGAAAAAAGGAAACTATAATCTGTTTCCTGACTCTTGCTTTTGGTCCATTTTATAGCTGAAAACAAAAAAAAAACCCACAGGGGCATCAGGATCAAAGTACACCTTCAGCTTCCTACAATCTTGTTAGCACTGCCCCCCCCACCCCTAGCTGTAGCCCTTGGAGTTCAGACTTATGTGATTCCCTGGCTACTGATCAAAAGGTAGCAACTAAGATTTGAATAACCACTGTTGTGCTGTAATTAGCAATTAATTTGTCAGAATTCCAGCAGCAACAATGGAAACACAATGGGGTGCACCAGAAATTAAAGCAAAAAGTGGAAAAAGATAAAGCAAAGTAGACTTTGAAGAAATATACCATTTGTTAAACTGGTAATTGGAACTAATTTTAATTCCTCCTTTTAGAAGAAAAAGTAATAAAGCTGCAGTATGTTGCCTTTGAGAGAGAAATTTACATCTTACCACAGAGTAAGAGTGCTTGACCTGAAGATCATAATGTGATGAACTTTTAGCTGAAAGTCCTAAGTCCTGGGAAACTTCTCATCCCAGGCCAACCATGACAGATCAACCCAGATATGATTCAAGCAATATACAAAGTTGGATGGGGAATAAATTACATCTTTATTTTGATTAACTCTTGGCTAAATTACCAATTCCCATTAATTATGAAAGGCAACAAACCATAATATTAGCAATACAGTATCCATGATTTGCTTACCAAAAGAAATCCCATGTGCATCTGAAACAATGTATATTCTGATGTTGTTGGGCATAACACTCTGTAAACATCTAGTAAGTCCATTTGTTCACAGGTTAGATTCAGTTCTGTTATTTCTTTGCAGACTTTTTGTCTAGTTGATCTATCTCTTTGTGACAATGGGGTGAAAGAAATTGCTCAAAAGTAAAGAACAACTAGGGTACCGGAAAGGAAAAAAGGAAGAAGGAAAAACATTATATGTATATAGGTATACACATATATGTAAGAATGTATGTATGTATATACATTCTAGATAACTATACTACTAATCTATGTTATTTCATCCAAAAGAACAGTTTGTGCTTTCATTGTTTGTTTGATCATGTTTTTCATGCCTAAATCTTATAACCTGAACAACTAGTGTTAAGATAACAATATACAATATATTAACTAACATTAATTTCTTACTATTTGTTCAATTCTGTATTGATTCTATCCTTTTTTGTTTTGCTTTTTAAAATAAAAAATTTTAAAAAAAGAATTCCCAGATAGTTTCATAATACATTAAATTTCCACTGATACCTTTAAATGTTATATATGCTTCACTATTTTGAAAATAAGTAGGTAGGTATTAAAGCTACAATAGGATCTTATTTAATACACTGAAGAAGTACATATTACTACTGTATATCAAAAGCTTGGTTTTAATTTTTATTAGTACATTTGCAGTATGTAATGATTAAATGTATTATGGAGAGTTGGTACACATACATAACACAACTTAATTCTTTTTTATACTCTTTCCCTCCCTTTCCACTGCCTCTAATTCTCGGTCTCCTTATTTGCAAATCTGTATTTTCATCATTTTTTCCCTTCAACTCTTCTTTTTAAATTCCCTTTCCCTCTCTGCCTTCCCCCCTCCTCTTTTATCTCTGCCACGCATTTGATAGAGATCTCCCTACTTTGTATTCATCTATCTCTCATTTCTGTTTATGTATATTTTTAAATTTCTTATCTAAGGGAATATTTAGATAGTTACATGAAATATAATTGCATTTTAAATTTTTTGAGGTACCAACCAGATTGCCAAAGAGACCCAATAGCCCCAAAACCGTTAAGGATTATAAAAGTGCCATGCAGAGCCTGAGACTAACATTTTATATAATTTATGGAATTATACAGTAGGAATTACACCAGGATTTATACATATTGTCTTGCTTTATCCTCCTGTGTTGATTACTTTTCTTTTGTTGCTGAGACAAAACACCTGACATCCAAAGTTAAGGAGAGAAAGGTTTATTTAGCTCACAGTAGATTCAGTCCATAATCAGCTGGCTCCAAGGCAAGGTGGCTCATGGCAAAAAAGCAACAATTCATGGTGGTGGAAGACAGCAAAAGCAACAAGAGCAAAATGGGGTAAGTGACAGAGCAAACCTCTTTCTCTCCCTTATATTGTATGCAGGGTACCTGCCCCAGGATGGGTATAGCACTCACATTCATAATCCTAGCACTGAATCACGAATCAATCACAAATTCTAGGAGCCCACCTCGAGGACTTCATGAAGCTTTGGAGGGGACATCAAGACACAAACCATAACATTCTGTCCCTGGCCCCCCAAAGACTCATGCACGTCCTTTATACAAAAGGCATTTTAGTCCATTTCTAAGAGTTGTTAAAGTCCTAACAGTTTCATCACTGTGAAAATTCCAAGTCCCAAGTCTCCTCCAAGATCTAAGGCAAACTGTTAGCTTCAAGTTCCTGTACAAAAGAAACATTAAACACTCCCAACATTCAATTGCACAAGATAAACATGTCCATTCCAAAGTGTAAAAACAGGACTAGGACCAAAGCGAGTGCAACATCCTGCAGGGCAAACATTACATTCTGTAGTTCTATGGGGAACATCTGAAACAATCTGTGGCAAATTGTGAGCTCTAAAGGGCTCTATCCCATGGCACTGCCAGTGGTTGCAGTTTTCATGGTTATTCTCCTAGGCCCACTTTGCTCCCTCTTTGCAGGTTTCCTCAAATAATGCATATTTCTGGATTCCCCAAACTTCTGGAGTCTCCACTGTACTTTTGGCTTCACCCTCAGTTTCATGTATTGCCCCCTCAGGAGCACACTTCCTGGAATCCCAGGCCTTCTTCTGAAATCTAAGTGGAAGCCCCTTTAACCTCAAAACTCTTGTATTCTGTATGCACCTAAAACTAGAGCCACATGGATGATGCCAAGGTCCACTGGCAATTGGAGCAGTAGCCAGGCCTTCTTCTCTCTTCACGTAGGGATCAAGTGGCTAGATTGCTGAGCACTTTGAACCTGATTCTGAAGAATCAATATTTTTTAAAAAATTTTCTTTAAAGAGAAAAAAAAGCAAAACAAAAAAGGCAGAAATAATACAGAATTTCAAAAACTACTGTAAGGTTGATATTTGTCCAATTGCCAGGTCCAACAATGAAGAGGTGGGCCAGTCACTTGAATTCCCCCTGCAGGGTCTCTTGGGTGAGTCCTATATTCTTCCTAGGCAAGCCTAGGAGTATTGATGAAAATCAACCCTTAGTTTCTGCCTTTATTACGTCTTCAGGTTGTTCAGAGTCACCAAATCTCCCTATTTATAGTGTTTGTCTAAGCTGGGACCCTACTGTGTCTCTGGGTATCTCATAGGCCCTTTTAATTTTCTCCAGGTTGGGACAGGCCTTATTGGCACCCTCCTCAACCTACCTGATATTCTCTGCATGAGGGAAGGACTTACCCAGTTGCTACACTCGCCAATGGCCTACTTCTGTAGGAGGCTTCACTATTGTTCCTGTTTACCCACTGACAGTGGCAAACTCTATTCCTATTTTAGGGGCAAACTCACCTCACTGATGGAAACCTGCTGAGTTCTTCTGTTTGGAAGAGGGGTTGCTGAGTCTCTCCTCAATACTGCATGGTTAATCCACTGCAGTCCAAGGTTCTGGGGGGAAGTGTGGGAGCCAGAGATCAACAGCAATACTAAGGCCAGGAGGTGGGGGGATCCCTGATGGCAGTGGTGAGACTGATGGGGTGCTCATCTCGGGCTGGAGTTCCTAGGTCTTAAGGTGAGTGGCTGGGACTTCAGGGACATGAGAGGGGCCCAGTTCTGGCCCAGCCTACCTGCACCACTGTCTGGAGTTCCCAAGTCCCACGAGGTGGTCTGCCAGGATGGTGGGGTTCGTGGGAGGGGCCTGGGTCTAGCCCATCCCCGTGTGCACCACTGGCTGAAGTTCTTGGGTCCCACGAGGTGGTCTGTCTGGAAGGCTGTGGTTCCAGGGAGGAATAAATTATTTATGTCATCACCATTTTGGAACCTGTTGCAGCCACCACTACTTTGGAACATAGCATGGCCACCACCATTCTGGAACACAGTGCTCTGTGACATTCTCCTCAAAGCAAAGTCTTTCACTTTTGCAGTTTTGAGACTGTAAATGGTGATGAATTCCTGCTTCTTGTGATGCCCTCAGGTCATCTTTTCTATTCTGTCATTCATTCTGATGGCTTAGAAATCTTAGTTCCAGAAAGAGGGAGCTTTGTACCCAGAAGCACAACAATGATACCATTGAACTGGAAGCTAAGACTTCCCCTTGGTCATTTTAGTCTTCTCATACTGCTGAGAAACAAGCTTCAAGGAGAGTCACAGTATTTTCAGGGTTAGTCAACCCAGACTATCAACAGGAAATTGAACTGCTATTCTGTAATGGAGAAAAGAAAGAATATATGTGGAGTGCAGGAAATTCCTTAGGGCACCTTTTAGTACTACCATGCCCTGTTATTAAAGTCAGTGGGAAACTACAGCACCCTAACACAGGCAGAATGACAAATGATCCAGAGCCTTCAGGAATGAAAATGTGGGTCATTCCACCAGAAAAGAACAGATACCTGCTGAGGTGCTTGCTGAAGGCCAAGAGAGTACAGAATGGATAGTTGAAGAAGATAATTCTAAATACCAGATATGACCCTATAATCAGCTACACAAAAGAGGATTGTAATTATACTATTTCTCCTCTTATATGGTTGTAATATAATATAATGTTGAAAGACTTAATATTGGTTCTTAAGGATTGTTAAACCTGTGTTATAACATTGAAGTTATGATGTGATAAAAGTAAGCATCAACCAAAGAAAACCAACCTTCTATTCTGGTAAGGGAATTAGTGCATTTCTGTTTGTACACAGGCTAGCTATAACATATTAGGTGCAACTGTATGCATGGCTTTGTATCTGGAGACTGGTCTAAAGAAATGTGTCTGATTGCTAAGTTGACAAGGGGTGGATTGTAGTGGTTGCTGATTGTGTCAACTTGAGAGGTTTAGAACCTTAGCTAAATTGGCTTAGAAATGCTACACCCTAGGAAGGTTCATCACCTGGATGGTATATAAGAAAAATGAGGAAGGACAGACAGGGTTCCATTCTTGGAGGAGCTCCAGTCTTCACCTTCAGTTTGGACATTGTCCGCAGACTTCCAGCGCAGACTCTTCAGTTTCTGTGTTGGATTCTTCAGCCTTCTGGCATAGACTCTTCAGCCTTCCAGTGAAGACCCATCAGTCTCCTAATACGGACTTGCATAGGACACTACAGTGAACTTCAGACCTTGGACTGAATCCTTCAGCCTCCAGCATGCAGACACACTCTGTACACTTCCTCATCTGACTCTGTGAGTGTCCATCGTAAGCCAATCTTGCAATTTCTTATACATTTTTATATCTTGTTTTATATCTGTTTCTATAGTAAAACTCTGAATAATATACATCTGAATAATACACACCACTCTGTATGGTTATTATTAATGTTCCAAGATTCCCTGCTCATAACTATTAGACAATCTAGCTTTCTTGGGGCAGAGCAAGGGCCAGAATCACTCCCTGAATATTGGATTATGATAGATTCCCTACGGGCATGTTTGGAGACAAAAAGGTCCTACTTAGAAGCACCAAAATTGAAAGGCTGCTTTCTGCTCTAAGAGGCCACATTTATGCACAAATAAATGTAATTATTTATGAGTCTCTGCTCTCCTAACTCTGAACTGGGTACACATTCCTTCATCTAAATCACACTTTCCTCTTATGGCCATAACCCTGGGAAAGTTCACTAACTTCTGGAGCATTTTCTGGTGGTCTCCTAGATACTCTCTGTTTCTTCTACTCTACTTCTGTTATATATAAATGTATACTACTCATTGCATGCTCTCTAGGACTGAATTCTAGTCATATGCCTATTTTGGTAAAGTTGGATTTCATCAGCTTGCTATTCTAATGTTTCAGAATGGCTGGAACCTACTCACCTAACATCTTTTCTTCAGTCCCTTCAGAGGTTTGGCAGCACAGAGGTGACTTTGATAGCTTATAGTCCCTAAGACTCATAAATACAGGTAAGTGGCTACCTCCAAAAACTGGAGAGAAAAGAGGTGAATGTTGTAAAGGAGACTCATGATTTCCATATTATAAGAGCAGGGGAAAACAGAGTCAATTTTTCATCCTACTGAAAAATTAGCTTCATCTCAACTATAGTTTTAAGCTATAAATGTCAATGTCTTCATATTAGAAAGTAGTATCACTTTCTAATATGAGTGGAAGCGTGGACGGCAATGGCTGATTTACTGAAAGCCCACAGGCCTTTCAGAAATCCTTCTCACTGCGCTGTATGTGGCTATGCTGCCAGAGGCTGACAAGACACCAGATAAGAGTATAACCCCTCACAAGATCCAACTCCTAGATGCAGACTACTGCCTCTTCCACTGTGATGTTAGACATTATAGAGACACTTATTGACAAAATGACTGTTCATCTCTATTCGCCCAGGACAAGAGCACTTCTTGACTTTTGTTCGGGCATAATTATCAACAGAGCTTCATTTCACTCTCAAGAATGTCATAATTTTGGCAATACATAATATTATAACCACTCCTCTTATTGATAATATAGTTCAGATACTTCTTTCAAAGAAAAGGGAATCAAAACCCAGAAAAATAAATGACAGATGCCGGCTCAGTAGGAGAGGTGATGGCACTAATTTACTTTCCCCAGCAAGTCATCCAGACTGTACTAATATTTCAATCCATGGGTAGCTTCATGATTGCAGACATTTTGCTAACATTGCATGTGCTTCTATATATACAGGCTGTATTTTTCCCCATGGAAGTATAATTTACATATAATAAAGTATACATATGTGAAGGGCATAGTTCCTTTAATTTTAACATTCCAAACAACATATAATACATCCCCATCAATCCTGAAATTTCCACTGGATCCCCTTCAGTCAATTCTTCTGCCCCAGAGAAAAACACATGGAAATCTCCAAATCCATAGATTATTTTGCCTATTCTTGTACTTCACAAAAGGAAAAAAAGGTCATATAGTATATGGGTCTGAGAGGGAAAAGTAATCATAGCAAAACACAGTCAGATTCTCTAGGAAAAAAGATTTTTCCAATGCTTTATACCAGCTGGGAATTTCTCCTACAGTTTTCCTGTCTTATCTAAAAGAGAAAAAAAATGTGATAGGTGTAAGGACTCCGAGAAAATAGTTTTGAAATGCAACAGCCAGAGAACAGAGTAGGGGCTGGAGACCAAAAAAAAAAAAAAAGGATATACACTGAAGAAACATTAGTGAATGTCACATCCCTAAGACAAATGCCCACTGGAAAACTCAGATTTAGATTAAGGAGTGCTCCCCCTGTGCTCCACGATCACAGCAAGATAATCCCACAGGATAAGAGGGTTTATAGCTGAAAAAGCCACAAGGCCTGAACTTTGTGCAGGGTACTTAGGGAAGCCCAAAGTCAAAAGGACACAAAAACAAACACACCAGAAAAAGAGGGAGCCTCTGGCACTGTAAATACTAAACACAGCCCAAGTCTCCACACTGAGAACTGTTCACCTCATCCCGTATTCCCCAAGACAATACATCTGGCTTTCAAGAAAGCAGAACTCCAAGGAAGCCAAAATGAAAGCAACACCGAGTCTGAAGAGACAAGCAAGCATCAGAACCACACTGAAAATACAGATGTTGATGGGTCAGACAGGGAACTGTAAACAAAGAAAAGAAAACAACATTCTACAACACGTGGGAAATTGAGAGATGGAAACCCAGAAAAAAATCAGAAGGAAATGGTGGAGTAAAATAATGGTTACCAGAGATGGGCATGGGGTTGGTGAGATACTGGTTGAAGTCTATAAAATTTCAGTTAAGAAAAAGTTTATTGTACAATATGGTGACTATAGTTTATAACAATGTATTATATTGTTAAAAATCATTGAGAAAATTAGTATCAAAAAATCTTCTCACCACAATAAAGTGAGGTAATATGTATTTCAATTAGCACAATTTAGCAACTCCATGATGTACACCTATTTTTTTAATTTTTAAATTATAATTAGTAGCACAAACAGTATGAATTGGGAAATTTCTTTGAGATGTGCTCATGTTCATACATGCACATTCCATTCTTTGATCATACCCACCCTCCCTATCACCCTCTCTTAGTCCTCCTGGCCCTTTTCCCATTACCAAGTCATCTCACTTCCACTTTTATGTCTTTTTCCCTCTAGAGTGCACATATGAGAAAAAACATCTGATACCTGTTTTATTGAGTCTGCCTTATTTCACTTAACATGATGATCTCCAGTGCCATTCATTGTCCTGCAAATAACATGATTTTATTCTTATTTATGGCTGAGTAATACTCCATTGTGTATATTTACCATATCTTGATTCATTCATCCATTTATAGGCACATAGCCTGATTCCATAATTTGGCAATTGTGAACAGCACCACAATAAACATGGATGTGTAGGTATCTCTATCACAATGAATACCTATTTCAGAACAACACATGGTCCACAATAAATGTACATAGTTTTTGTCATTTTAAGGAATTGATTGATTGATCAATTATTTTTTAAAGAGAAATTCTGAAAATCAGAAACATTGCACCATAAATGAAGGATACCTTTGTTGGATTGATCAGTAAAGTGAACACAGCCAATGAAAGAATTACCATAGACACTTCTCAAAGTGAAATACAAAATTTAAAAGGAATAAAAAATAATAACACTAACAAACACCCAGGAACTGTGAGACACCATCAAAAGGTGAAACACATGCATAATTGGAATACCAGAAGAAAGAGAAAGATGCAGAAGAAATATTGGAAATAATGGCTGACAACTTTGACTGAAATTAGTGACACCAAACCACACATACTGGAAGCTCAATTTTGCTTGATTCTTGCACTTCATTATTGATTTTTTTCCCTACCATTTTTGTCGATTGTTAAGAGGATGTAAAATCACCATCTGTGACTACAGCTTTCTCTAGTTCTCCCTTCAGAAACATCCATTTTTTATCATAATATTTAAATTCTCTTATTAGGTGTATGCATGCTTAGCAACAGTCAGTCTTCTTGATGAGTCAGTCTCTTTACCATTGCAATATATCACTCTTTTGTTGCTGAAAAGAGATAAAGTGCAAGAAGCTTCAAGTTTACCACCCTTTGCTGTATTCAGTATGAAATTAAACGTGTCAATTAAATTCTGATACAGATTTTCTTTCTAGCCTTTTCGTGTGTTCTTTTTTTTGATACTTTTTATCTCTCTGCTGAAACTCTCCATGTGTTCACCCATGTTGTCCACTATCCCCACTAGTTTCTTTAACAAATTTGCCACATTTACTTTAAAGTCCCTGTCTAGTAATTCTAACTCTGGTCCTTTGCTGAGCCGAGTTCTATTATAGTTCCCTCTCTTCACCATGGACCTCATTATCTTGCTTCTCCACAGATCTTATAGTATTTTTGCATGATAGACATTGTGTGGTTTTTAAGTAGTAAAGACTAAAATAAATTTATCCAGAAGAGGACATGTTCTCACAAGCTGTAGTTTAGGGAACCAAATCAATCTCATCTAGTGTTGAGCTAAACCTGAGATTTTTCTATACCTTCAAATGGATTCAGTTTATCAACTGGCTTCAGAAGTTTTGTGGAAAGGATCAACACATTCCATTCAGCAGGACTTGGGAGCTGAGCCCTTGCAAATCCTGAGAATCTATGATTGGAAGGCCAGCCACTAGCACTTTCTCCTCTTCACAGCTCTTCTATACGTTTTGGGAAGATGGGACGTTCTCTTTGGTCTTTGGTCTTTAGTCCTACCCTTGGGCTTTATATACACTGAAATCTCTCTCTCTCTCTCTCTCTGTCTCTCTCTCTCTCTCTCTCTCCCTCTCTCTCTCTCTCTCTCTCCTCTTCCCCCCATACTTCTCAACTTCTCAATTTCTATCCTTCTGGGGATCACCGAATGCACTGGGTGAAGGTCTGAAAAACCCATAGGGTTTCTCCTGCCGTTTCCCTCTGTTCAGCAGGTATTTCCTTTTATAAAGAGTAATAGCCCTCTAATGTTCTCCTCTCAGCTCCCAGATTTCAAAAGGACACCATGGTACATTAAGAGAAGACTTAGAGGACCTTGAGTAGACTTCTCTCAGGTCGTCTGCACCCTCTGTGTACCTTGTACTGCTACAGCCTTGCATGTGAGAAAATATCCATATATGTCACAGAGTTGAGAGGGTTTTCATAGCCTTGGGTGTGTGTATGGATTGAATTTGTTACCCTGCAGACCTCAGGTGCGACCTTATTTGAGAATAAGGCCATTGCAGCTATAATCAAGATGAGGTCATACTAGAGTAGTGTTGGCCCCCATTCCTATATAACTAGTGCTATCATATGGAAAAATGAGAAGATCGGGACGTACACAGACACACACAAGGAAACCACCATGTGAACATGGCAGAGAACAGGGCGATGCTTCTATGTGCCAAAGGCAACAAAGATTGCCAT
>PVJX010010730.1:0-55904 GCA_004027295.1 Dolichotis patagonum
AGAAGAGAAGAGAAGAGAAGAGAAGAGAAGAGAAGAGAAGAGAAGAGAAGAGAAGAGAAGAGAAGAGAAGAGAGAAGCAAGGCCGGCAATGTGCAAAGGCCCTGGGTTCAATTTCCAGTATTTGAAAAAAAAAAGGCCTGAGAAATGGAGGAAATGTTCAAAATGTGTGCAAACTTTCAGTTATAAAATGAGGAAGTTCCAGAGATCTAATCTCAGGGCTTTTTAAAATGAGTTACAATGTCAGTTTGTATAGAATGTGATAGGTCCTGGATTGAGAGGAGAGAATGAAATTTTTTCTTTTAAATTCTCTTAGCACTTTTAAGTCCTTCAAAAAGGAATCCTATTTTTTTCTAGAGCCTAAATAGTTTTGTTGTCCAGATTTGTTGTTGTTTAAAAGACGAAATCTACCTGTCACATACGTTGACGTATTTACCAAAGAGAACTAGGCTCAACTATACTTTGTAAACCAAAAGTATCCTTCAAGCAACAATATCTAAACATCTCATATGATTTCTGTTCTGTTTATCAAAACTCTTTCTTGCCTCATTTTTCGTGTAATTCTAGGTTACTGTATTCCAAAAGCATAAACCAAATGTATAGTTCAAGCAACAAGATGGGACGTTTCCATTTCTCCAAAAACCAGTGCTCCTTCTGTGTTATCAATGAGCATAAATAATTTTTCAGACATACTTCTGGGAAATAAAGTATCTTACTTCAATAATAGAAAATATTTTCCCCTACTATGTCTTTATGAAAGATTGTACTTACTTAATAATTTAACTTCAGTGTCTAATGAAGAGAGATTTCTACAAAGCGCTAAGTGTTATACAGGCAAAATAATCAAATTGCATTTTTTACTATTTTCCATTGGATATTTAAGTTCTAGAGATACATAGAAAGAATAATAGATATTCTGTGGCCTTGGTGTTACCTCTGAATTTCACTTTCTTTACTTTTCAATTTGTGTAAGTACCTGTACTCCTTTCTCAATGTTAATTTGTGACTGATTCATAGACTTACTGAATATTCATGGATATCATTCAAGGTATTTTTTCTCTAGAGTTCAACTTGAAACTCGCTGCTGATGTATGTCCACTGTGACATGAAATGGCACCCATTTGAAGTTATTGTTAATTAAAAAATATTAGATAATATTAGATAAAATTAATTAGATAAAAATAATTAATAATAAAATATTAATTTATTTGAGTTTGTGCACAGACTTATCAACAGTAGTAGAAGTTCAATGAGAACTAAAAGGAGAAGTAGTGTAAGGAAAGAAAGACCCTTAGTGCAACTTGAGGAGAAGTGGATGGAAGATGCCAAGAAAATATTCCCAGGTGCTCCAGCCTCATTGAATCGGCCTGGAATGCACGGAAGTCAGCTGACCCCTTGGGCCTTCTGAGGCCCTGTGAAAGCACCATCGCACAAAGCTGATGTAAATTTGGTGACTGATCTAGGCAGCAGCCTAGCACCCTGCTTCACAGGTCAGTGTGGAAACAGATGTGACAAATCTTTCAAAGACAAACTCAGCCCACCTTCTCCACTGATCAAACTCTTCAGTGATCCTAAGTGCTTTATATTCAGAGATTCCAAAATAATTCTGAGTGGGAGTTTCATGGAGATTTCTTATAGATCATATGGCAGACTTGGCTTTTACCAAGTTATTTTACCTGTTTGATCATTGTGTTCACTTCTATACATTAAGTACAGTAATAAATATGAGAATATATAAATATATACATATATATGTTTGGTTTTGACCTGATAAAGCAAGCATAATTGCCATTCTGCAAAGTGATTAATATGTAAGATATACCTCTGTTGGTTCTTCTGAATAAATGCTAAGTTCCTCCAAGTAAGTGCTAAGTGCTTTGTACACTTTCTCAATTTTAACACCTCTACTTGGTAACTACCATTATATCCATTTTTAAGAGAAAAAAAAATCTGGTCTCAGGAATTTAAGGACCTTGGCCAAATTAATCAGTTAGGCATGCAAGTAAAATTGTAGGAATAGGCACAGTAAAAGCCAGGCTCGGGAAGTTTTAATCTTACCACCATTCTTGTCTTCTGAAATCTGACCAGAATTAGCCATCAGGATCTGCTCATAGCATTCTAGGGCTTCTTTAGCTGTCATCACCAAACCTTTCCAAACTTCTTCAGCCAACCAATTCCAAAGACTTCAAATTATACAATCAAGTGTAGGCAAAAGTATGATCCCACTTTTCTAGTAGCAATTTTCTATGTTAATCAGCTTTCCTATTGCTGCGATACAATACCCATTACCCACAATTTAAAGGAGGAAAAGTTTAATTTAGCTCATGGTTTCAGGAGAGTCAGCATATTGGTGGTATTGTCCAAAGCAGAAACCTCACAGCAGAAAAAAGTAGCGAAGCAAAGGTGCTTGGTATATTTTAGAGAGGAAGCAAATCAGGGAACTAACACCAGAGCAGAGGGGTAGGGGAGCAGACAGATCCCAAAGCTATGCTTCCACTAGCCACCAAGATACATGTAGAAGCATACTCTGCCAGTCACCAGGCTAGATCCCAGTGCCAATCAAGTTGAAGCTTTGCCAAAACTACCACACAGGCATACAGATAGCAGTGTTTCAATGGTGAAATCCCACCAGGCTTTGCCTGAGCATCCCTAGAAAAGTGATGAGCTAAGATCTGGAGAATGAGTAAGACTTGGCTAGAAGAAAATGGAAATGATGTAGAGACAGGCTAGAAATGATAATAAGAAAACTAAATATGTAAAGGGCATATGAAAGGAAAGTCCAGCATATAACTGTGGTCTTAAATAAATCTGGTATGGTTAGAGCCTATATATATATATATATATATATATATATATATATATATATATATCAGATAATCATAATTATAATAGCTGATATTCATCCCTATTTTATAATGTTATCTTATACAACATTAGAAATGATATATTATTAACTTGATCTTTCAGTTGAAATAATTTGATCACAGTCACAGGGTAAATGGCAGAGCTTTGAACCCCAGTTTGATGCTACAGTGCATATAACATACCAGTGACCCCTGATGCTGTTTATCCTACATGTCAATATTTTGTGTATCCTACTGTTTATCCTAAAACTGAAATTGAAATGGATCAAAGATGTAAATATTAAAACAGAAACGATAAATCTTCTGAAAGATAGAAGAGGTAGAGAGTTAGGCAAAGACTTTATGATCCAAACCCCAGTTGCACAGGAACTATGGTGAAGAAGCAACAAGTAGGGTTTCATTTTATTACAAAAGATTTTCTCAGCAAAATAAAGCACCAACAGAATGAAAAGGCAACCAATTAAAAGTGTCATACCACAGTGACACATGCACATCCAAGTTTATAGTGACACAATTTGTAATAGCTGGATCTTATAAACAGCCCAAATGCCCATCAACTGATAAATGGATAATGAAGATGTGATTTTTTATACAATGGACTACTACTTTGGCATCAAAAGGACATGCTTGAGACATTTCTACCTAAAGGAATGCACCTTGAGACTATATTTTAAGTGAACTAAATTGGACACACATGTTTAAATACTGAATTATTTTCCTTCTGATGTGAGAAACCAAAAGTGTAAATAAGGACTAAAATTTCTAATAGATACTGGAAAATAGGAAGAAAATGTTCAAATGAGAAAAGGAATAAGGGAAGGGGGAATAGAAAAGGAAATAAGGCACAAGAAAATAAAGAATAGAAAGAAAAAATAGAAAAAAAGCTTTTGTAAATAAGGAGGCGTAGACTGGTTGAAGGGAAGGAAAGGGAATGGAAAATAAGAAGCATGATATATTAGGTACAGGTACAAATTCTTTATTGTAAATGTTGTCATTATGTATATCTAAAATGTACCCATAAAATTAAGAAAAAAATACAAAAATTTCTCAAAGTCTCTTCTCTCCCAACCCCATTCCCAGAAAAGTGAGTCAGAATCCCCAGAGCAGGACACGATGATCCATGATTGCAAAAGCCTTCAAGTGGCCTTGAAATTCAACACCACTTGTGAAAGTCTGATATGCACAATAAGAAACCCTGCAATGTTTTTAGGGAGAGAGGAGACTTAATCAGATAATGTTTTCTGAAAGTTGATCGTTCTTACCTATGTACACAAAAAGAGACTCCTGGAGTTAGGCCTGTTGGTTCTTTCTTCAGAATGAAGACCCATACTGTCTCATCTCTCCTCTGTTCCTACAGAGTCACGTCTCTACCTCCTTTAGTCATGGAGAACACAGCTAAGAAATGCTGCTAAAAGTGACTGGACCGAAAAGTAATACAGCCTTCCACTAGAGAGCCAGAACCTGACCACTGAATTGAAAGAAATAAGAATATACTTTGTAACCAATTGCAGGAAAAATTGTCAGTAATAATAGAGTTGTCAGTTAAACAAATTTTAAGCTATTAGATTTGCATTGTTTTATGAGCTAAAAAAATACACACAAAAAAAGTTATTGAAATTTCTCATCTCCTTTGGGTGAAGGATTTTTTTCATTAGGACTAGCTTCAGTAATAATTTTTTTCTCTCTCTTTCTATGTAGCATGTGTATATGAATCTCAAAATATATTCCATGTTTCAGTTACACAAAATTTTCATACTTCTAGAAAGGGCCAAAATCATAATATGAATAAAAATCTGGTAACCTTGCCTTACTCAATGTTGGTTATAGAAGGACTTCCACAGAATGGCAATCTTTAAATTGTAATCATTTTACTTCTTTTCACTAAATTACATCCATTTCATTAAGTGTTGTAAGGCTGTTTCTCCTAATAGTTTTCACATTTTAATACTCTTTAACCTGACTCTCAAAGATTCTATTTAGCTTACTATGATTTATATACTCAAACTGCAATCAACCTACAAACGAGACATTGCAAAAAACTTTTCTTAAAAAAAGCCCACTTGAAAGTTGCTTGAAAAACACCTATATGAAAATGATTAATAATGTACATTTTATTAACTATAAGAATACTAAATATTTGAAAAATTAACAAAGAAAACGATGAGCTTTCTGCCTAATTTGATTCTGAAAGAATCTTAAGGATTAAAAAAGACAAAAGACTTTATATGGTTCCTGCGTATGTTTCAAATCAGCACATTAAGATAGACTTTTGGGCCCGCCCTTCCACTGGGAGCATCGCAGAAGCCTGCTGAAGGCCTCAGCTGCCTGGGACCACGGCTGCTGGGCCCGCCCTTCCACCAGGACCAGTGGGTAAGCACACCCTTCCACCGGGAACATCACAGAAGCCCACAATAGGCCTGAGCTGCCTGGGACTGCTGCCACTGGGCCTGCGCTTCCACCAGGAACATCAGAACCTTGGACTACAGTGGACTACTGTGCTGGCTGGATGAGAGACTCAGGAACCCCTCACCCAAACAGAAGACCTCAGCAGGCTCCAGTCAGTGTGGTGAGTTTGCCCCCTAAAATAGAGTCTGCAGCGGCTAAATAGGAGTGGAAGTGAAACTCCCTCCAAGTGTAAGACCTTGGCTAACCTGACAAGAGAGTGGGTAACCACCTCCCCTCACACAGAGAACATCAGACAGGTTGAGGAGTGCATCAATAATGCCCCTCCAACTTAGAGAAAATTAAAAGAACTTATGAGACCCCCAGTGACACAGTAGGGCCTCAACTGACACAAACACTATAGCCAGGGAGATTTGTTGACCTGCAACAACTTGAAGATATAATAACAGCAGGAACTAAGAGTTGCCCTACATCAATACTTCTAGGATAGTTAGCCTAGACAGAATATAGGACTCACCCAACAGGCCTGTAGGAGGAATTCAGGAGACTGGATCTCCACTTCATTGTGGTACCCCGCAATTTGACAAACATCAACCACACAGTAGGACCCTGAAACACACACTACAGAAAGTTGTGACTGTTGGGATAGAAAGACCAGATATTTACCCAAATGGTGAAAATGACTAAACAAAAAGGCAAGATGCAATCCCAAACATCTAGTCCATCAGGAGCAAGTACAGGTGATAATGAAATAGAGGACCTTAAAAGTTATACACCAGATATCTCTGAAAAGATAGCAAATGAAATAAAGAAACAAATCCATGAGACTATAGAGGAATTCAAATTAGAAATAATGTCTTATGTAAAGACATAAGTAACAACCTTAGTAAATGAGTTGCTCAACATAGCTAGAGAAGAAATAGATAAAAAATACAGGAGCATGGGAAATTGATTGAAACTTTGAATGAGCAATACAGAAAACAAGCAGAATCCACAAAACAAATTCAAAGAGATATGCAAGAAACAAAAAATTGTATTGAAAGCCTGCAAAGCCATTTAAATGAAGCTGACGATAGAATTTCGGACCTTGAAGACAAGATCACAGATAGCGATCATGAAAGGGTAGAACTTATAAAAACAACAAAGCAGCATGAAATGACAACCCAGCAGCTTCAAGATGATGCCAGGATAAACAATGTTAGATTACTAGGCTTCAGTGAGGAGGCAGGAGACAATGTGAAGGATATAACTAAGCTGTTCACAGAGGTAATGGCAGAAAATTTCCCAAACATGGGGGAAAAATAAGATCTACAAATAAGTGAGGCATATAGAACACCAAATAGTCATAAACAACATAAACCTACACCCAGACATATAATAATTAAGATCTCAGACATACAGCATAAAAACAGAATACTAAAAGTTGTTAGAGAAAAAACACAACTCACCTATCAAGAAAAGTCTATTAGAATCATGGCAGATTTCTCAGCACAAACTTTCAGGTTAAAATGAGCATGAAGTGATGTATTTCAAGTCCTAAAAGAAAACAACTTTCAACCCAGACTGATGTACCCAGGAAAACTGTCTTTCAAATTTAATGGAGAAACAAGATACTTCCATGACAAAGAACAACTGAAGAAATTCATGTCCACCAAACCAACCTTAGAAAGAGTGCTGAAGGACATCCTAGATAGAGATAAAAATGACCACAATTTCCAGAACAACAACAGAAAGAAATCACCAGGCTGGACAAGAAATTAAACAAGGGAGAAAAGCAGGAAACTAACAATAGGAACACAACATAGCAAAGTCAAGCCAGTACGTATCAGTGATATCCATTAATGTACATGGGCTCAATTCACCTATAAAAAGAAACAGGTTGACTGAATGGATCAAGAAACAAGGATCTCACAATATGTTGTATACAAGAAATGCATCTGACTCAAAAAGAAAATCATAGATTAAAAGTCAAAGGATGGAAAACAGTATTCCATGCAACAGGAACCTAGAAAAAAGCAGGGGTAACTATTCTATTTGCAGACAACGTGAACTTCAAATGTAAAATGATTAAAAGAGACAAAGAAGGGCACTACATACTCAAAAGTGGAAAAATTCAAGAGTGAGAACTAACAATTATAAATATATATGCACCAAACACAGGAGCACCCAACTATATAACACAGATGCTAAAGGACATAAAAACCAAATACACAAGAACACAATTATTACAGGTGACCTTAACAGCCCACTGTCACAAAGAGATAGATCAACTAGACAAAAAGGCAGCAAGGAAGTAATAGAATTGACTCATACCTGTGAGAAATTGGACTTAGTAGATGTTTACAGAGTGTTCCACCCAACCACAACAGAATACACATTCATTCTTCTCAGCTGCGCATGGGACATTCTCCAAAATAGACCATATATTATCACATAAAACATTCTTAAGTAAATGCAAGGGTATTGAAGTTATCCCATGCATAATATCTGACCATAGTGCACTGAAATTGGAAATTAATGGCAAAAGAAATTGCAAAATCTGCATAAATACATGGAAATTAAATAACAAACTTTTGAACAACCAGAGGGCTACAGATGAAATTAAAGAAGAAATAAAGCAATACCCACAATTCAATGAAAATGCAGAAACAACATATTGTAATCTGTGGGATGCAACGAAAGTGGTCTTAAGAGGGAAATAGATAGCAATAAATTGTCATATAAAGAAAACTGAATGAGCACAAATAAACAACCTAATGCTTCAACTCAAGCTTCTAGAAAAACAATAGCAAACCAAAAAACAATAGCAAAAACAATAGCAAACCAAAGCTCATAGAAGAGAGGAAATTGTAAAGATTAGAGCAGAAATCAATGGAATTGAAACTAAAAAAAATACAAAGAATTAATGAATCAAAAAGTTGGTTTTTTGAGAGAATAAAGAAAATTGACAAAACTCTAGCTAAACTTATAAACAAAAAGAAAAAAAAACCCAAATTCACACAATAAGGACTGAAAAGGGGGAAATTACTGCAGATCCCATGGAAATTCAAAAGACCATGAATACTTACTTTGAAAATCTCTACTCACATAGAGAGGAAAATACAGAGTAAATGGACATATTTCTAGAAACATGAACTACCAAAGCTCAGCCAAGAAGATATAGCAATTTTGAATAACTCAATATCACCTATTGAAATTGAAAATGTAATAAAAAAAAAACTTACCAACAAAGAAAAGCCCAGATCCTGAGGGATTCATGGCTGAATTCTACAAGAAATTTAGAGAAGACTTGATGCCAATACTCCTTAAACTCTTCAATGAAATAGAAAAGAAAGAAATCCTCCCTAATTCATTCCTGCAGGCAAGTATTACTCTCACCAAAACCAGAGAAAGACCCAACCTATAAGGAAAACTATAAGCCAATTTCACCAATGAACATAGATGCAAAGATTCTCAATAAAATACTGGCAAATAGAATGCAGCAAATCATCAAGAAGATTATACATCATGACCAAGTGGGGTTCATTCCAGGACTGCAGGAATGGTTTAACATATGCAAATCAATAAATGTAATACACCATATCAACAGAGCCAAAAATAAAACCACATGGTCAAATACATGGTGTCTACCTCAACCTTATAAAGGCCATCTATGACAAACCAACAGCCAATATTATACTAAGTGGACAAAAACTGAAAGCTTTCATTTTAAAATCAGGGACAAAATACAGAAGTCCACTATCACCTCTCCTTTTCAATATAGTTTTGGAAACACTAGCTAGAGCAATCAGACAAGAGAGGGAAATAAAAGGAATAAAGAAGGAAAGTAAGAAGTTAAATTATCACTATTTGCAGATGACATAATACTCTATATAGAAGACCAAAATAACTCCATTAAAAGACTACTAGTGGTAATAAATAAATTCAGTAGTGTAGCTGGATACAAAGTCAATGCTCAAAAACAATAGCATTCCTGTACACAAGAAACTCACAGAGAGAGAAATTAAGGAAATATTGTTCTTCACAATAACATCTAAAAAAATGAAATACTTAGGAATCAACCTAAGAATGTAAAAGAACTATATGCTGAAAATTATACTACGCTAAAAAAGGAGATTGAAGAGGATATTAGAAAATGGAAGGATATTCCTTGCTCTTGGCTAGGAAGAACCAACAGTGTGAAAAATGGCCATACTCCTAAAACTGTTATACAGATTTAATGCAATCCCAATCAAAATACCATTAACATACCTCACAGATCTAGAGAAAACACTCCTAAAATTCATTTGGAAACAGAAGAAACCTAGAATAGCAAAGGCAATTCTGGGCAATAAAGGCAAGACAGGAGGCATCTCAATTCCTGACTTGAAACTGTACTACAAAGCCACAGTGATAAAATCAGCATGGCACTGGCAAAGAAATAGACCTGAGGATCAATGGAACAGATTAGAAGATGCCAGTATAAGTACAAAGATACTCAGCCACCTTATATTTGACAAAGAGGCTAAACATGTTCACTGGAAGAAGGATAGCCTCTTTAATAAATGGTGTTGGAAAAACTGGCTCTCCACATGCAGAAGACTGAAACTAGATCCATGCCTATCACCATGCACAAAACTAAAGTCTAAGTGGATCAAAGACTTAAACATTAAAGCAGAAATACTAAATCTATTGGAAGATAAGGTAGGTAGAAGTCTTGGAGACATAGGAGTAGGCAGAGAATTCATGAACAAAATGCAAGCTGCGTGGGAAACACTTCAGAGAATCAACAACTGGGATCTCATATTATTGAAAAGTTTCTGCACTTCAAAAGAAATCACCAACAGAGTGAAAAGAGAACCCATAGAATGAGAAATAATTTTAGTCAGCAACCCCTCAGACAAAGGACTTATATCAAGAGCATATGAAGAGGTGAAAAACATCAAGCCCCCCAAATTCAAAGACCCTCATCAAAAATGGGCAGCTGAGATGAACACACAGTTCTCAGGTGAAGATATAAAAATGACAAATAAATACATGAAGAAATGTTCACCATCACTGGTCATTTGAGAAATGCAAATTAAAACAACATGGAGATATCATCTCACTCCGGAAAGAATAGCTGCATCAGGAAATCAACTGATAACAAATGTTGGTGAAGCTGTGGGGAAAAAGGAACACTGCTCCACTGCAACCACTATGGAAATAAGTAGGGAGAATTCTCAGAAGACTAGGAGTGGAAGCTCCATTCAACCCAGCTATTCCCCTCCTGGGTATTTTCCCAGAAAAATTGAAAAATTCCTATCACAGTGATATATGTGCACCCATGTTCATAGCAGCACAATTTGTAATAGCTAAATCTTGGAAACAACCAAGATGCCCATCAACCACAGAATGGATGAAAAGATGTGGTATTTTTATACAATGGAGTATTACTCAGCTATGAAGAAGGATAGGGAAATGGAGACAACTTGAGACTATCCTCATTAGTGAAATAAATAAGAATCATATTTATAAATATCACATTGTGTCTCTAGTGTAAAAAGTAATAAGAACTGTAGGAGTAATAAAGCCCAAAATGTGTAATTGCTATTGTAGAAAAGAGAGGAAAAGAAAGTGCTCTAAAGGACACAACTGCATATATGTTTAAGTGTGTAAGATAGATGATCATTTTTGTTAGATCATTAAGCAGAACTGTTAACAGTCTCACTGTTTGAATGTCTACTTTGTATGCTTTAATTTTGTAACTTGAACAACTATTTACAAGATGACAGTATGTAACTTATCAAGTAGTGATTTCTTAGTGGTTTTTTTTTTTTGCTCTTTTCTTTTTTTCCTTTGAAATTCTGTATTGTTGCTACCCTTTTTTTGGTTTTGTTTTGTTGCTTTTTTTATCTTTAAATAAAATTTTTTTTAAAAAAGGATAGACTTTTGCTTTAGCTATATCAGGAGGGTTCAAAATGTTGTGCTTTATTTTGAATTTAAGGAAGAAAAGTATGGCTGTAATAAAAATGTACACAATTTTATATTAGTAGGCTATTGTGTCTCTTATGAGTCAGGTAACTCCGAGCCAACCAAGTAATTTAATACAATTTGTTTTCACTCTAACTGATGAGTTTATAGTAAGAGGGAAAAGAGAACTGGCTACTCAAGGCCACATACAGAGGTTTCTCAGCACACGATACACAGCAGTATTACTTCCCGATAAAACCATCGAAGGCTGGAAACATATTTAATACACACAACCCACTGAGCACTGTCACTTAGCTATGCTGTGTACTGTAGGTAAGGGCTGTGCACCCTTTGTGAGTGCGGTCATGGGCTGATGGGCAACTTTAGTTCAATGCCCAGAGGTTATTGCACCATAGTAAAATAAAAACAAAATCACACATTGAACCCATATATGTTGGGGTCTATCCTCCCCAGCTCTGGGGTCTTGCATACTCACTTTCTTCTGCCTGCAGCACTTTCCTTCCTTTCTCCTCCTCCCCCTTTCTTGCTTACTACTACTAGTTCTTCTCTCGTAGATGCCCAGAGGATCCCTATCCCAGACCCTGCTGTCCTTCTGCCATCAAACCAGAACAAATTCCTCTTAAGCTTTCATTGTTCACATCAAAATGAAAATTTAAAAATCACTACGTGAATGTCTGAATCTCTTCTGACATAGTAATCTCCAGTAAGACAAGAAACATTTTACCTTGTTCCCTGTTAGTTATATCTACAGCAAGCAGCACTGTCCCTTGTATTGGAAAGTTGTTAACAGATACTAAGGAGAGAAGGAAGGAGAGATGGAGGAAGGACCTTACAAGGACACTAACAGCAAAAAGGGAAACACAGATGTGTGTTCTAAGCTTAGCTTTCCTGTGACTCCACACCACTGCCTTTAGCTCAAAACACTATTTAACCAACCTCTCCTTGATTACAAGCATTACCATATGTCAATTAATGATAAGTGAATAGAGACATAGTTGTATCTTAATTCAAGGTGACCAAAAGTAAATTTCTGAAGAGGAAGCTGCATCATATTTATACCTACTCAACAGCCCAGAACAAACCACCTGGGTCTGGGGGAAATGCTACAACTGGCCCATGTCACTAAGGACTAAGACTTTCCAAGTGGAGCCATTCCAACCTGACTGAGGCTTCTAGAAGAGGTGTCCCAAAGATGAAGAAAGTGAAGATCATGCAGAACATGCCTATATCAATACTGCACCTAACCTGCTTGCTGCTGTGTACATTTGCCAAGAGTACACGTTTCTTTCTATTTTCTCATAGCCCCAAAAGGTCAGCTCCTGGACGCTCCTGTCGACAGACTCAAAATTGTATGCAGAATGATTAGAAATCAACTTTTGCTGATCAACTGTTCAACTCCACTTGACAAACTTTTTGAGAACTATTAGGGGTCAGATGCTTAAAATAACCCAGGAATAAAATAAAAACAATAGATGCAAAATACTGTCTTACTGTATGACAATAACTTCTAAGTATATAAGTGCTGAGTGACAATAAGTTACTACAGTGGGTAAAATATGATCTCTGCATTGAAAGTCTTCTGCTTATAGTCTATTTTGAGACAGGGTCTCACTACATAGCCCAGGCTGGCCTTGAACTCACAGAGACCCTCCTGCTTCAACCTCCTCGGTGTGCTGGGGTTAGAGACCTGCACCACCAGGCCCGACTGCTTTTAGTCTTATTGGAAGGGCCAATAAACACAAAAATGATGGTCTACCCTAGGAAGAAGCACACAAGCATGGAAATGCCAGACATACGCAATCTTTTAGATGCTGAATGCACTTGTGTGCATCCAAAAGAGACAGCTTTGAAGTTGGCAGTTTTGGAAAACTCCATGAAAAAGCTAAGTCTCAAGTGGGGACTCAGAGTCGAGTTCACAAAAGCAAAAAAGAAAAACTAGGAGGACAGAGAAAGATAGAGATTCTCTGGACAAAATCTATTCTTGAAAATCATGCATCATCTGCATTTACCAACCCAGTGCTGCTCTGCCTTGGATACCACTGTAATAACCCGGGAGAGTATGCAAAGCAAAATTTCTCCCTCCGGTTCATGCACTAGTAAGGGAGTTTTTAAACATGTGCATTAGTCACTAAAATACAAGTGCAAAGCTCTGAGTCATAAACGAGAGCAGTGCTGATAGAGTTTCATGGCAGTTTAGAAGAGGGAGATAATACTTCCCGCAAGTTATCAGAGACAGCCACACCGCAAACAGTTGGCATTCAACCGGCCAGACAGGATACAAATGTGTGAAAAGGAGGAGACAATTTAAAGCCAGAGCCAGAAGGAGGCTGGTGGACTACTGGGAGAGGCCAGGAAGTGGGAGAGTCAGTAAAGAGATTATGCAGTAGGTGAAGTAAGGAGTAGGACCGGGCATTTGTTGCTTGATTGACTTTCAAGTTATAACTGGCCTCATCAACTTTCTTGTTCCTATACTATTACTTCTATTTTAAAAATAATGTTTAAATTACCAAGTCATAATATGATATAGAATTTCTTTGTTACTCAACATTCTTCTACCTATGAGGAAAAATTTTTAATTTTTACTTAGGCTTAATTTAGTTTTCATTTTTGACTGTCTCTATTCCATCAGATTTGATTACTGTCCTCAGTAATATTCAATATTATTATTGTTGTTGCAGGTGTTGGGGGTGGAGCTGAGAGCTTCACACATAATGATACATTATTAAAATCTAATTTTTAATATGCATTTTCTTAAATCGTGGCTGATTTTCCCTTTCCGCACTTTCAGCTGCTGTACTGAAGTCTGATTCTGCTGCCTCTCTGCCTCCACACTTCATCTGTGGCCTAAACAGCTCACAAGATCCTTTAAATAGCTATCTTGTGTGTGCTGAGTTATTTACATAATCAGAATACAACATAAAACTCTGCTAGAGTTGTATCCCAGTCACCTCATGTTCTGTCTGTGACAATCACGAACGAGAATCATGTGAAGTCCCAATTCTCCTCTGAGGTCACCTTTAGAAGGTTAAGGATGTTCTCAGAATCGTACAGTTGTCCACAGTACACTTTTCTTCCAAAGGGGTCTGAATGTGAGCTACCTGAATAGTGGTGTGAGGGTGACCTTGACTGTGTGTGAAAACAATTATTTTTTTAAATTTGGCAGAATGCTAAACCCTTTCCCAGTCTCAGAGTAATTATGTTCCCATCTGTGTGCATCCATAGTGCAGCACCTCTGACTCCCAGAGCCAAAGGGGGTGAACTAAGGAGTCAGGAGAGGTTTAGGAGCTGGACTTTGCTACCTGGGTCTCTGTGCTTGTTTGTAGGGACCCCACAATGCACAAAAGGACTAGCAAAGACAAAAGAAGAAGAAGTGGAGAGAAGTACAAGATTTTCCACTCCCATCTGTCCATCCATTATTTAATTTTAAAAATATGCATTATACTGCTACGTGCTGGGATAGGGTGTGACTTAAGACTACCGTGATCCTGCTTGCATATACGGTCTATACACTCGTGGTGGTGATAAACATGAAGTGAATCATTGTGTGAGTTAGTCTGTCATTCCAGTTGGGACAAATGTGTGAAGAGTTTAATGGACTATGACTTGGGTGCCACACTGTAACACTGCCATACTGCCACACTGCAACATCCTATTCCCCAAAACCAAAGAAAATTAAGCCACTCTTGTTTAAAACATGATGATGGCTATCAGAATAAATGATAAAATCCTATTTTCTCAAGGCGAGTGTTATTGAGGACCTGGCCAAAATACCCAGAACTGCCTTATGAGGGGTACAGAGAAAGGATGAAATAAGAAACAGAGACAAACTTAGTAATACATGAAGGGGGCTGGGAAGTCAATGCCTCAGGATAGGCAGAGAAGAAGACACTCCAAACTGGCCACTATTTATTTGGTGTGCACAATAATAGTAGGGGCTAGTGGAAGATTCAAGGTCAGAACACAGAGATCAGTAACTCAGTGGGCAATGGATAATCCTGGGATGATTCAAGAAGGCAGAGATGATCCCATGCTAAAAAGGATCTGGCCCTGGAGTGTTTTTTGAATTCTTAGTAGTTTTAGTTTAGTCTTAGTGGGTAGGAAAGGATCGCCCATCCCTCAAGAGACAATGGAAAATCTCAAAAGGTGACACTGATAATCCCAAGCCTCCATTTATCCCTTAGGGAAGTGTGCAACATCAGTCTTGCGAACTTGTGGTTCCCAACAATGTATCATACAGATCACACGACAATGACAAGGAGGTTAGAAAATGGTAAACTACACTACGCACAAATTTTGTTATTATAGTGATGACAAAAAAAGAACTAAAACTTTTTCCTCCAAATCTCTTAATAATATTCTTTCTCCCTTGGAAAAAGGAAAATCTCATCTGAAATCTATGCACCTGTGTGCCTAGTTGATTATTCACCAAGCATCATGAATCTGATATATATTTTCTCTACCTAATTCTGTTAGACAGTAAATTGGTAATGCTAAACAAAATACGCATGGGAACTTTAAATACAGCGTTGCAGATACACCTTAAACAGTCACCTACTTTCCTATGGGGGGCAGTTAGAAAACTCAGATGTGCACACACATTGCAGTAGTACGTGTTCATCTCTCAACTGAAAACCTATATATTGCTTAAGTCGGTGCAGTTAAGAATAGAGACCGTGATACTGAAAGAATCTAAGAATAGGTCATGAGAATTGTACATAAAGGTGACTACTGGATGAGTCATAAAACCATAGTGACAGGAGAATCCCTTGATCATTTGTCCATCTTCTTATTCCTAAAAATTCTTGAAGTAGACACTACTTTTAAAACCTATTTCCAAATAAATGAGAAAAAGGAAAGTTAGTAAACGGAAGTAGCCTAATCCTAGAAAAACAACTTTTTTTTTTAAAGAAAATGTTTTGGAGCAATTTTAGATTCATGGCAAAATTATGAGGACATATAGAGAGTTGCCTAAACCATCTACCTCAACACTTACATAGCCTCCCTCATTATCAACAACCCCACCACAGTGGCATATTTTTTATAACTGATAAAGCTACTTGGACATATCATAACCTACCAGCGTCTCTACTCTACACATTAGGGCTCATTCTTAACACTGTGTACCTTCTGCATTTGTTATGGGGAGTATAACTCTCAACCTGGTGGATGTAAGATATGCTGAGTTTATTGCCTCACAACATCAAAGAACGAGGTCATGAATCAAAGGAGGAAGTTAGGAGAGTTTTACTGGAAACAAGGAGAAGAAGAATAGCTCCTGGATTTCCAGGAAAGACCCCAAGTGGATAGCCACTGAGACTCTTGGTCAAGGGTAATTTATACAGCAAAATTACAACATGGGTACAATGTGGGCCAAATGATAATCAACCTATAGGATTACAAGTAAAGTCACTTAGTTAATATTGATCCAGTAGGGACATGAGTCATGCAGTAAGGGTATACTGAAAGAACAACAGCATTCCTGCAAAGGAATGGGAGTATGATGTTCTAGTCCTGAGGTTCTGCTCACCTATGTATTCATCTGATGCCTGTCTGGTCTCTCTGGACCAAGGGGCGCTAAGCACAGTATACTCTCAAATTACTGTTCATCTCTAAGGGAGGCTCACAGGCCCACCTATTGAATCTCCATCTTGAGACCTGGCTCTTTTCACAGTCACCTCCAGCTACAATTCTGGTGTCTTCATCTTTTGCACTGACTCCCTCAAAGGCCTAATTCCTTTCTGACTATGAACTTCTATCGAACGTAGCTGCCTATCATTGGTTTAGAAAAATGTCTGCAGAGAGAGATGTGTCCATCGCTACAGTATAAATTTCAAAAGCCCTCTCATTTCTATGTGTTCCAGGTATTTATTTTTTCATGCCCACTTCTGGCAACAACTGACCATTTTAAATGCTTTTTAACAAAATAGTTTCACCTTTCCCAGAATATCATATAGTTGGGTCACACTTTCATTCATGATTAGTCAGTATCTAGCCTTTTCAGATTGGTTTCTTTCACTTAGTAATAGTCATGTAAAATTTTTCCATGTCTTTTCATGACTGCTCACTTCTAGCTAGTGTTGAATAATATTTCATGGTCTGCGTGTGACACAGTTTATTCAGTCACTTAATAAAGGACATCTTGGTTGTTTTAAAGTTTTGAAATTATGAATAATGCTTCTATTAGCATCCATGTGCAGCTTTGGAGTGGAGGAAAGTTACCAGCTCTTTTGAGCAAATACCACAGAGCATGATTGTGAGGTCATGGTTTATATGAAACCATCTGTCTTTCAAAGTCACTGTGCCGTTTTGCGTTTGCATCAATTAATGGGAGTTCCTGTTACTCTACATCCTCTACGTCATTTGTTATCGTATTTTGGGTTTTAGCCTTTTAAATAGGTGAAGAGTGATGAACTGTTTTAATAAAATCCGTAATCTTTGAGTCCTTTGCACTCACCCACTAGAAGTGGAACTGCTTTAGCCGATTTATTAGTCAAGGTTCTTTAGTAACATTTGCTGAAAAGTTGAATCTAGCTACACAATACTGTTCTTGCTGACTGATCTGAGCCTCTGATATGTGACACCCTATTCAGGGGCCAGAAGTTGCTTCTCTCTGAAGGTCATTCCTGAGTTGTGAGGACCTCTGGTTAATATGCATTTCTTAGGCTTATGGTAGACTCCTGAGAGAGGCCTTGACTTAGAAAAGGAAACTCATCTTGGCTCAATCAGATCTCTAAGATAAGTGTCTAGGGGGTAGGATTTTGGAAGTTCTCTGCTCTTGCTATACTTGCTCTTATAATCAGAAAGAGTGAAAAACATCGCGAAAGCATCATTACTCCTGAGCTTCTCCAGACAGGAACAAATGTGCTTGTGGTTTTGCCCTGGAGGGGAAATAAATCAAAGGAGCAAATAATACATCTTTCAAGAAAAAAGAAAAAATCCCTGCTCTGTGATATTGTATTGTCACATAAATTACAACAATATATAACATGTGCACAGCACATTTCAGGTTCTCAGGACATTGACTGCCATATACTGTCTCCATTCTATCTTTAGAGGGCTGGAGGTGGTCATGTACTTACCACCCTACCACGGACACTAACTAACCTTTAGGCCGTGAAAGCATTACTCCCTTCATTCTTTGTAAAGGCTTTCTACCTGATGAGATTTTGGCCCACAATTACTTGCTTAATCAACAAAGTAGGTTAGATAGGAAGGTAAAAAAGATACATGCATATGGTATCATATTGATTCATTTTTAAAATATGCCCATTCATTTGTCAAACTTCAAATGTAGGGCCAGGGCCATTCCTGCAGTATGGGCCACTAACTTAAGATTTGATTTGGCCTTTTGCACTACCAAAAATCCATAATGTATCCTCAGTAAGTGCCAGTTACTTGTTTTAATTAATTATTGAATTTTTATGTGAAATAAAAATGATGCGAATGAAACAATAATAATAATTATTATTGTTATTATTGTCCTGGGGTTCAAAGCAGGGCCTTGTACATGCAAGGCAAGGGCTCTACCACTAAACCACGTCCCCAGCCCAAATGAAGTGATTTAAAGCAGGATTTATCTAGCTTTTCCCAAAACTTTCTGTTTTCAAATTTATAAGTTATTTGGAAGCAATTTGTGAAATTTTCCAAAGCATTAAATTTAGTTTTCTTAAGAAGGATAGTACTAATAATTACATTTCCCTTGTGTAGCATTTATATTTTGTAATTATAAGATGATAAACAAGTAGCAGGAAGTCTACCATGAGAATAGACATAACCGATACATCTCAGGCGGCTGCAGAGATGCGCGGTAACCCCGAAGGCTTTCCTATTCCCCAAGCGTCCGGTTGCTGCAACCTGGAGGGACCGCAGAGAACCCGCGCATCCATCACGGTCAGTTGCCTGCGGGTATTAAGAGAACATGTGTGTTAATTTTTTCCAAGTATTTCCCCAGGATTTATGATATATAAATCAGAGCTAAATTTATATTAAAATTATTTAGTATTTTCACATTGAGTATACTGCTTCATAACACAGTATTTCAGTACTATTAGCCCTCCCTGAAATGACCCAAACCTCCTAGTTACATTAAGAGAACAGGTGACTCTGGTGGCCAAATGTAGTCGACTCTGGCCTATGTGGTGAATGATTGATTGACTGACTGATTGATTTTTGAGAGCACTCCACCTATGTAAACCCACACCCACTGGTCATACTTGACATTCTTCTTGGGAGGTTTATTCATTCAAAACAGTGGTTCTCAAAGTTTAGACAATATGAGAACTGCTTTCCAACCTTTTGGTATCAGTTTCATGGAAGAAATGCTTCCAAAGATAGGAGTGTGTGTTTTCAGTATGTTACAAGGGGGTTATATCTATTGCCCACATTATTTCTATTATTATAGTTTAATATACAATAAAATAACTATTCATAATCAGTGGGAGCCCTGAGGTTGTTTTCCTGTAACTAGACCAGCCCTTCTAAGGGTAATGGAAGATGCTGATACCCAAAGGACATTGCTTTTATCCAGTCTATTTCACAATCTCATCTTCGTGGCTGTCACTGCAGAGAACTGTGCTTCCCAAACAAAGATAAGGTGTTGGCAAAGGCAGACTTTCAGTGCTTTTGTGGAAATCTCAGGATATTCTGCTTTGGCTCTAATCCAGAATATAAGGAGATTGGAAGCTGCTTCAAACACTTTTAGAACCACTACTATTGCCTACCTCAAGCAGTTTATCCCCTTCTGGTGCAGACAAAACTTACTCACCCCACTTACTCTCAAATATTTTGCAGATCCATTCCTTCCTAGATGTAGAGAGGGCCAGGGAAGAAATGAGCTCAAAAGGAAACACAGAAAGCTCACTCCACAATTGTGCTGGAAGATGACATGAGATAAGAAGTAGGTAAGCATCAGTAGGGTGACTAATTACAGGTTGGTTCAATCAGGACATTTATATGCAATGTGGGGACTCTCAGTTGTAATATCAACATGATATTTAAGGTTAACAAAAAAGGATGAAGAAAAAATTTCAGTAGCTCTGGTAATCATGAAGCACCCAATAAACATAAAACGAGCCCAGTTGAGTGCTAGAAATAAAGATAATAAAAGAAAGAATGAGTAACATAAGGCAATGTCCTGGAAAAAATGTTTAATCTGGCTGATGACTGTGCAACAAGTATGACATGGAATAATCTTCATGAATCCCTCATGTATGTTCTTCACCTTATCTGGGTGGTTTCATTCTTAGGTCATGCAGCCTCTGGAGTAAAATAACCCAGCGGGACAAAAGCAGTCTGCTGTCTGTGTCTCTCGCCTTCATCCTGGGATCAGCAGGCAAAGCCGAGTCTATAATTCCATGGCCAAGGCTGAAGCACAAGAGGATGAATCTCAGAAGTACTTCTTCAAGTCTCTGCTTACATTGCATGTGCCCTGGCCCATCGCATGAATCCTTGAGTAAGTCTGCTCAGAATCAAGATGCAAAGGAAACACTTCCTGTCATGATAAGAAAAAATACAAAATCTCTTGCAAAAGGTGTGTACGGGAAGAGAGGATGAAGATTCAGAGCCATGAATGCAATCAACTCTAGCAATATAAACAAAGAAAGATTAAAATCCAGCAATAGGCTCTGAGGAGTGTCAGGGTCAAGAATATAACATTTAATTCTCTATCTTTATGTCCATTTTTAGTACAACTCCAAGGACTTATACATCAGTGGCAGGTCAATATGTTTTCTTACTGTTTCCAATCTGGTCAAGATTAACATCTCCATGAAAGATCAAGAGTTCTCCATAAAGTCCTTGAGTCTAATGTTGGCTCACCATTAGTAAAACACCAAGAAGCAAGAGTTTTAATAGCATCAGACAATGGCTCTGGGAGAAAAGTGCCTTAGTGCTATTTTAAAACTACCAGGCATTAAAATGCCACAAGGAGGATGCTCTGAATTGTTTCCATGCCTTAAAATGCTCTGTGCAATTAGGATTGTTTCTATCAGAATACATAGTAATTTGGAATTCATCCAAATTAAAAGCCTAAATGAAAAAGGAACATTAGTGGTGAGTGGAATGTTAAAAGTCAGCCCTCTCTAGGGCAGAGATATCTGCGCAATTTAAATAAAATCTATAGAATCCACATGGAGTAAAGGCAGAATAAATAGATTGAAAACCTGTAGGAGGGGGAACCCACATCGTCTTCTAGCTAGACAATAATTTATGCCTAGTTTTCTGAAAACTCCAAAAATCAAATTAAATTCTGTAATACCATCATGGAATCTACACTGGCTTTAAAATAGAAAATATGTGTAAAATAAGTCATTATGAATTTCTCATGACTTAGTACCTTAGAGTTCTGATAAAGGCGGATGCTATAGAATGAAGAGTGGCTTCTTCATATAGCACTGTAATCCTGGAATGATGGGTGCCACCTACCGCGGTGTAGTATTTCCAGTAACACTTACCATGTGTACTCAAGAGGTCTTAGGCTTTCTCATCTGGATCTGATTTTTTACTATGCTGCCAGAACCATCTTGCTCCAATGTTTACTGGTCACATAACATTGACTTGGCATCACCTATACACAGCCACACTGCATCTGGATAATGATGTGACATCTAATATTACTTATAATGTCTAGGAGGAAATCAATGTGGCAATTCTTGCCCATGCTTGTAATTAAATAAATAAATGTAGATATTTAAAATCTAGCTCCAACAAACAAATCAGAGATTCTAGTGGAATGGAGGGGAAAGTATGGTCTGGGGTCATATTCTTACTTTTTTAAAAAACCTCTATCATCTCATATTATAGACAAAACACCTATAATTATGAAATGTCTGAAGGAAAATATAGGTGAGTATCTTTATGACCTTGGGTTAGTCAAAAACATTGCAGGATAAGACAAAGAATAAGAAGAACGATAATAATCATAAACTATTTTAAAATGTTGATTAATTGATATCTTAGTCCACTTTCTTGTACTGTAACAGAACACCTGACACTGGTTAATTTATGAAGAAGTTTAGCCTTGTGCTGCATCATAATATGGTAGATAAGTGGAAGAGACAAAACATGGTGAGGAGGCATGCTTTACCACCTTCTCTCAAGAGAACGACTCATTCTCAGGATAAAGACATCTAACCAGACTTAATCACCCCTTGTAAACCTCATCTCCCAACACTAGCACACTGAAAACAAGTTTTAGCATGAGTGTCAGAGGAGATAAACCATACACAAACCATATCAATGGACAGTACCAGAATTAAAAGCAAATATGAAGGAAAAAACCAACCACAGACTGGTAGCAAGCCCCTTGCCTCCTAAAGAAACAGGGTCAAAATATATAAAGAAATAATTACAATTCAAGACAAAAGAGATAAACAACACAATTTTTATAATTTACAAAATATTTGAGCAGATACTTCACAATTGAAGAAATAGTTGTGGCAGGTAAGTACTTGAAAAAGTTCGTTCTCAACATCCTTAGTCACAGTCTAGCAGCACTGTAAGAGAATACGACGTATCTATACGTAAAACTTGAAAACCCTAAGAATGCCAAGTGTCAGTTAGGTTGCTGAGCTACAGAACACAAGTGCATTTCTGGTGGGAACACAAAATGTACAGCGATTTTGGAAAACAAGCATTTTCTCGTAGAGCTCAATATGACTCAATAATCTCCCTTCTCGGTATTTACTCAGAAATAAACAGTCACCCACACAGAAACCTGTATGGGACTATTTATAGCATTTCAGAAAAAAAAAAATAACCTAAACTAGCAACAAGTCTGATGTCTGTTAACTAGTGATGAAATAAATTACAGTGCATTTATTACTTAGCACTAACAAGGAGCACCTAGGCATTATGGGCACCGGCATCCACAAATCTCAGAATCGTGCTTAGTGACAAGCTAGAGAAAAAGGCTACGCATGTTAAAATTCCATTTATGTGAGATTCTTAAAAAGGCAACACTGCAGTGACAAGTTACAGATCAGATGTAACCACTAGTGGGGGTGAGACGAAGGAACGAAGCATATGTCTAGAAGTGATGTTCGTCGTCTCAATTGTGGTGGTTACACAACTTTTTACGCTGATCCAACCCATTGAGCTTCTGAACTACACATGCAAATTTTACGGTGTAAAATTTCGTAGTAAACCTAACCTTCAAACAACAACCAATGATGGTTTAGACCAAGCTCTAAGAGAGAAAATAGGAAGAATCAAAAGAGTAGGTGGATTCGGAACATGTTTTGGAGGGCAGTGCACAGTAATTGCTAAGGAGTAATGGAAACAGAGACTAAGAAAGTTTCCTGTGCTTTTGGATTGAGTAACTGATATGAAATAAGATATTTGTCAAGAATTTAACACAATTCTTGGCAGACAGTATGGCCTCGGTAAATGCTAGCTTTCATCATTTTTAGTTAGCATGAAGTCTGTTTAGTAAAGACAGCCCTGTATGAATAGTACCAAGTACCTAAAAATAATTTTAATGAGGTATAATGTGATTGATTTGTCACTTGATATGAGTACTGCTTTTTCCTTTTTTGAATATAACTTTGTAGAACAAACAACGTATCCATTATTAATGAAATCCTCCAATAGATATTCCCAGGGTGCCAGACCAAAAATTAGGGATGTGATCTAGTGGTAAGCAAGTCATATCTGTACCATCAATGAATTTGTATCATAGTAAGTAAATATTCAATGACAAGAGTAACTGAGTCCCCAACAGTGACTAAAGACTAAGCATCATGGAAGTTGCTTTGGAAATTCAAAGCAACCAAGGACCAGGTAGATAATGATGAGTAAATTGAAAAGGCAAGTGACAGTGGGTTGTGAGAAGAAGGGAGAGAAAAACATTAAAGAATGGAGTTTGTTTCAGAACCCAGAAAGAAAGTGTCAGCCAAGCGTCAGTTCTACTGTTGCTACCACTGAGAATGAAGGATGACTGAAGCCCAAAGGGTCACAAGGACCGGGGCAAGTAAAGTCCAGGCCAGGTTGAGCCTGATAAACCAACCCTTGGGAATATGGAAGAGTGGGGAGTGGAGGTAGGAACAGTCCCTTCTCATTTATGGTCACTTACCTTGGCTTCATTATGAAGGACTGGAAAAGTGGGAACCAAACTGATGGAAGGCACATTGAGGCAGTGCAGTGGGAAATGAGAAAAGTGAAGGGATTCAACAAAGTTTTGTCACAGTATGAAATTCAGGGGCTGACTGGATATCAGGGTTAGAAGAGCGGTGAGAACTAACGAAGATGCTTACATTTTTGATTTAGGTATCTTGAGGATGGTGATAGGGATTATTAGAGCTGGGAAATACTAGAGGGGTAGGTTGGAAGGGAAGATGTTATTGTCATGGTGTAAAAATGCTAGTCATACAATAAATCTAGGCTTTTTCTTTTGGAAACCAAATGCTTCTTATAACCTGAAATATAATTCTTATAATGCCAAATTCTGATTTTACTTTTTAAAAAATGACTCTCCTTATGTTTATTGCACATTTTAATTCAGCAATGGATACAAAAGGACATAGAAAACTAATATTGCTTATTGCAAAAACATTGGCAAATGGCTCACTTATTTGTTTATTTACCTCCTTTTTAAGCTTGTGAAAGAAATCAGCTGCATTTCTGAGTTCAGGTGGAACCAAGCTTTATCTTGTTTTAAATTTCGTAAAGTTTTGTCTGCTTTGTTTGTGATTTATTTCCCTCCCATATAGCTGTGGAAATATGGTAACTATCTGTTCATATTCATATCAATTGCTTTCTGTCATTTGGTAACACGTTCTTCCATCTAGAGATCAGAGATCATGCCTAGATTACTCAAGTACATTGGAAAATCCCATGAATGATTCGGGCACTTCATTGGCATCTTTAAATAATTACAGTTCTTATCTAGAACTTCACTGGACAATTTGGCTTCAAATGTCATTCCATTTTTTATGCTTTTTGTCAAACCTTGGAGCATCAATCAGAGGATGAAGCCTTTACTCTAAAAATCGATTTTATTTCCTTTGATTTGCTCTACTCCATTCATTCTTTTTCTTCCATTTAAATTTTGCCCTTTAAAAATAAAATTTATGAGAAAAGATAATTCAGCCTTCAAAATACCCACTAACTAGATATTAGGAAATAGAAGCTATAGTTGTCTCATATCATTTTTTGAGTGTTGGGACAAAATATGTATTTTCCTAATTGCAAAACCACCATGAACACACAAATTATAAGAAATAAAATATATGACTTTCTTCTGTCACACACCGGTTAAAAATAGTTCATGAGCTCAAGTGAAGTCATAAGGTGACATTACTACAAGTGAATGAGAATATTATAATCAAGTTTAAGTTGTGTTTTGACTTTGGCTATAAATGTGAATTGTGGCATGGATCAAACGGAATAATTTCAGATCACAGTACAGTAATTTCCCAGCAAACTATAAACAGACAAAACCACTACAGTGATATATAGAGCTTTACGACCAGACCCTGAAGCCAGGAATGTGTCTGAGTGTGTGATGTTAACTTAAGATAAGCCAGGTATATCTAGCTAGGATGAAGTCACTTTTGAACTGACTGGTATATACATTCCTCCTTCTGACTCAACTTGTGAGGACCCCCTTATTTGTACTGCAGCCAGGCCCATACTTCTGCCAGCAAATCCCGGGATAAACTGCAATGTCTGCTGTCCCAGATCTGTCTGCCTCTCTTCTTGCATCTCTTGGCATCTTGAGACCTGTTTTTACACGGTGAGATTGCACTGAGATAATATCATCAATGTCATCAGTGTTAACACTGAGATAACATGATCAGTGTTATCTGAATAACATGTGCCTGGCAGCAAGGTGAAGTTCTTGATCCAAGGAGGATTTCACTGCAATGTTTGATCAACAAAACAAAATATATCCTAGAACCTTTACTTACCATATTTGATTTACAGGGATAAAATAATCTTGAAACTAAGGACCTATAATTTTATCTTGTAATGTATATGCCTCTGCATAGAAAAATATCAAGTATTATTTGACTGTATAATAGCAATTATGAACACAATTAGTTGGTATGCCGAGAATACATACTGCAGAAAGGGGAACCCAGAATAAGCTTAATTCATGTCTTGAGTGTCTAATAGTTGAATTCTATCCTGATCCAAGGCTAGTAAGTATTCTTTTGTAAAAATACAATAGCTTCTAAATATTTCATGTATTGAGCTTTTTATAAAATGACAGGTATCTAATACCTGTTTAATACCTTTTCTATGTTTGGAAAATTATATTTTATAATCATACAATTTTTAAAAGATAGCCAACAATTAACTCAGAAATTTCTTGACTTCTAAATTTCACAGGTGTGGTTGGATTCTAAAGTCATATCAGCTAGGGAGGCATAATAAAACTGCCTATGGATGGGACTTCTTAAGTTCTCCTCAACGGAAGCCCTCCCAAGTGTAAGGACAGGCAGGGGGGACAAACTCCTTTGAGAAATAAATTTGGTATCTATTATGTCTGGTTTAGTTTTGTATGAAACATTGAACTTCTATCAATTATTTTCCCATATTTTTAGCTACTAGCTCATAAGAAAATATCCAGATTTCTAAAAGTATAAAGTTGTTAAGTGGCTCTGTGCCCAAGAAAATAAACTAGTTATGGGAAAGATGAGCTAATTACTGGTTTACAAATGGAATAAAAGAATGATTTAACTGTAATATGTGAAATGTTGAGTAGACCACATAAAATAAACTTGTGGATGAGTTGTTATGAAAGTAAGTAAAGATAAAGGATAAAAAGAAGAAAATGAAAGTCATAAAATGGAGTAAATAAGCAGAGTGAAGAATTTCACAACTTTGTGTTCCAATCCTGTGTCTTGTTTTAAGGTATTGCACAGAAAGGACCTACTTGGAGTGTGACCATGTGCAGATATAAGAGCTTAGTCTGTGCTGTGTATATAAGTGATAATAATTTTCAGCATCTAAAGAATCACTGAATCTCACATAACCAAGTCACTCAATTTCAATAGATGTAGTCTACATTCTATTGTACTTTGACTTAAAAATGGGCTCAAATAGCTCTGAAATTCTTTCTTAAAGACTTATGTAAAATATAACATGTGAAAGAGATAAAGATTGACATTCCTAGGTTTAGGGCAAGAGGAAGGCCAGGGAGCTCAAAGTTTCAACCATTAGCAGACTTTTTTCCTTTTTTCCTATATGGTAGAGCTCAGGGAAGTTTTGTGGCATCTTTATGAACAGGAATTTAAAATGACTAAAGCAATTACAAAGAAACTTTGGAGTTTCTATCTTACAAGTTGGAAATATTTTCTCTACATATTAGACCTACTAATTGTGGACCATATCCCTGGCTGAAAGACAAGTGGGTTTTGTCTTAAAAATTGGTATTCATCACTTTTTGTTCCCCCATCTATTGTCTCATAACAACGGCCTTACTTTTATTTAAAAAGTGGGCTAATGTAGCAGACTAAAATGAAATTGTTTATCACTGCTGCACTCTTTACTACTATAGAGTGACAGTAAAATCTCCATCACCAATGTCATTAACAGGATGTAAAGAAGGAGAAAAGGAAGGAGGGAGAAGAAAAAGAAAAGGCAGAGTCAGTGTCAAGAAACATCAGGAAGATAGAAAGTTGAAATCTGTAGTCCCCTGGAAAGTAAACTAACTTTTCCCAAAGTGTGAGAAATGTTTAGGAATTGGAGGCAGCAGATACTGACCAGTGGGGGTTAAAAACAAGAGGATTATTTGACCTGAGCAACCAGCCTTCAATTATCCTTTCAGAAAACTGTTTAATCTCCAGAGAGAGCTCAGACTCAAAGATATCTTCTTATAAAAGGAGATGAAAAAGAAGTCAGTATACTTTTTTCCAGCCCACTCTCTGTATTTAGATTCCAGACCCCTGAAAAGGGGAGAATCAACACAGAACAGAAGCAAAAGGAAATTCAAAGTGAAATCCATACACTCTGAGATAGCCACAGCCCAGATTACAACAGAAAACAGGTTGCTAGGAATGATCTTTCCTTATTAGCATTTTAGTACTTGTAAAATTATGCAGGCATGCTTGTATGCATAAAATATATTTTTCATTAAAAACAACTACACTTTTTGATTACCATTTAAGTGAATACATAACTTTCTAAAGACAGTAGAGTACTAAAAATCAGTTCTTATTCTTTGGAAAATATCGTATCCATTATTTCTTATCTAAATTAATTTTTAAAGTACTGTGTTTTCCATAAATACATTGGAAGGAGAGAGGTGATAGGAAAGCTTGTGGTGAAACAAAGATTAGCCACAGCATATGATGAAAACATTTGGCAAGGACAATTCACCCGCAAGTGATCTAGGTCCTTTTTTATCATTTAGATGGCATCCCTTCACTTGCCCATGTGTTGTCCAAACTGAATTTTAGGGCATATGATACCACTGTAGAGTACCCAAGGGGCATGGGGAAAGAAAGTCAAATTACTTTTTCCATACACCACATAAATGGAATTCACTGTCTTTATAGCCTTGAGAGGTTGCTTACTTTCTGGCAGAACCAACTGCAAAGATTTCCAACTGGAAATGTATTTTGCATGATAACAGGTTGAAGTCATGAATCACTTGGTAACTCATTAAAGTGACTAGCATCAAAGGATCCCTTAGGAATTTAGGGAAAAGGTAGTTAAGCAATTAATGAAGTTATTTAAAATCCTGATATGGTTGAACCTGCTTTGAAGACTGCTAGGGATTAATATTTATTTAATAGATTGTCAGTTTCATGCCAAAAAAAGGAAATGTGACAGAAGTCACCCTAGTCTAAATGTAAAAAAGTAGCCCATGTGAAGCATATTTTATTGCGGTAGTTGACACCATTATAGTCTGTACCATTATATCACCATACAAAAGCCATCATTCTCAAGCTGAAATTAACATTGCTGTTATTTTCGATTAGAAGAATTGGCTCTAAATCTAGTAATTCTCTGCAGTGATTTATATTTTAGTAGTTGCCATCTAGCACCAAGAGGGAACATGTCAGAGTATAAGCACTCTCTGATGAGACATAAGGTATTAAAATTGATAGCAAATGACAAAATGGGAAAAGAGCACTGTACTGGTATTGTTTTCACTTGTCCCGGACAGTCTGTTATGACTTCTTTTGGAATTTGATTCAAAATCTATTAGTATCAACAGAAATGTAAAGGATGTGGGCTTAGTGCTATGTAATTAGCTCTTAGCTCTTGCTTAAAGTACTGAAAATGCATTAAATGTCAGAAAGATCTTCATTGATAGGGGTATAACGGCTGACTTCATTGACAGAATGAAGAGTCCAGAAAACAGTTCAATAGTTTCCTTAACTGTATCCAGATTGGGGGAATGGAAGTTGTAGACTGAACCCAGAGCCACCTTACTGAGTTACATAGCCCTATTTTTACATCTACATATTTAAAGAGTAATATAATTAGTAAGTTTCACCCCAATGTCCAGGACTACAATCGTAAAGAACAGTTCATAATATTTCAAGCCCTATTATTTAGTTCTATAACTGGCTTCCTATCTGAAAATACCCAGAGGCCTCTAAAATCTCTGGTTTGGATTTCTCTTACCTGTAAAATACTGTGAAATAGGATTGCAATTAAGAGATAACATATATAAGAGCAAGTTTTACAGGGCAAGGGCTGTATCTTCTTCATTTTCATATACATAACATAGTGTCAGACACACCAATCAGCGTCACAAGTATTACAATGTAAGGCAATTACATAACTGTTATGTGTAAATATTAAACAGCAGTAGGTAAGAAATCCTCCTTACCCCCTCGTTTAGCCTTCAGCAGAGTAGCATTCTGGGCAAAGGTGAGTAACTATATCTACTGTCCTACCTCAAACCTGAATTGCTCTTCATCCCAGGAAAAAGAATTAAAAACTATAATAATAAAAAATCTTCAACTTCTAATCTGAGCTATGCCATGGTAATGGCCATAGTGGAATTGGGGGTTAGGTTTGCAGCATAAGAAGGTCACATACCTCCTCAACAAAGGCATTCAAGTGGCTGAGTAGGGTGGACAATAGAAACAAAATTTTGGTAACAGTAGCCAAGCATCAGTAAGGTGCAAGCCTGCTCTAACACCTACACAGTCATAAGGGCAGGGTCTTGAAGTGCATGTTTAGTGCCTTGTGTGATACTTTAAACATCAAGCACAAGTCAGGCAAGTGACAAGTCAAACAAAATGCACAATCAAAGGGTCTCATTATGACTTACACAAAAACAAAGCATTTGTGCTATAGCATCAGTTTTCATTGCGTCATCCAGGAATGAGCCAATACACAAATGCCAACATAATGTTATCTCTGAATAACTTGAAGGTTTATGATATGGTCATCAGGTTTCTCCCACTTAGCAGGAATACTGTAAAACTAAAGTGTGTCTATGAGTGTACTTTCCCTTTCACTCTATTTCTGTCCATCCCAACTTCTCATTTAAGAAAAGTATCGAACTTGTAGTGCTGACATCTTTGAAAGGCAAAGTTATTTTGTGTCTGAGTAGAAGTCATCATATAAAGGAATGATCTTATTGCTGTCATCTAGCCAAAAGTGCTAGCAGGATTCTTTCCTCAAGCAATGCGCTCCATCCGGAGGCTTTGTACCTCTTGCTGCTGACTATAATAAAGTTTAGGAGACATCTGACCCTTTCTCAAGGCAGAACACTGGAAAGGCCAGACCCCCTGTCAATGTGGATTCCTCTCCTCCATGGTTGCACCTTCCCTGATCATAACAGAGCTACAGACGATTCTGTTTAGAAGGCCATTCTCTATGCTTTTCTGTCCTCATCCGTCAAATCCAGTCTTCCTCAGACATGGCCAACATGTGCACATAGAACCATCATTTGAGCCTGCAATTCTGTCCTTTTCATCCTTTCTCTTGCTTCACAATCTCTACTCAGTGTCTCCCCTCCCCTCAGGTTTCTGATGTGTCTATCCTCCCATGATATTTCTGTAGTGCGTATTCTAGTCTCATTCCCAATGCCAACAAAATGTTATGCTCACCACACCACGTCTTTTTCCTGAGCACACAGAGGACCACTTTCCCAGCCACTGGGGTGGAACTCAGTGATGGAATCCAGGTTTCTGAGTTCTGATATATGGAAGCGGGAGAGCCATAAGCCTTGACCAGTGCTTTTTCCCTCCTTAGGTGTCTCAGGTGGCAGTGTCACTGGATGGAGGGAACCTGGAACCACCCCACACCCATCCACTGGAGAGAGACAAGACACAGCTGCTTCGCAGCGTAGCTTCGTGAGAAGTGAACTCTCTTTGACTAAGTCAGTGACCGGAGGGTTCGCAAAAAGCAGCACCTGGTGTTACTTACTTCTTAGAAACTTCCAGTTCATTTCCAGAAAACAGCCTGTGCCAGGTCTCAAGTTCAGCACTTAACATATAATATTTCATAAATCCCCTTACTCTTTCTACCAACCTAGTGAGGGAAACTGAGGCTCCAGAATGTTTAGTAATTTATACGGACTTACATAACCAACATAAGGGCTGAAACTCACACCAAAACTCACATTGTTTTCACTACACCCAAGTTTTCCTTTCTTTTGTCAGTTTTCTTTTCTGTATATGTTTCAGAAACATGCTCTGTAATCCACTAAGTTTGAAGTTGCTGCATGCTGTGGGTTTCATTAGAAGTAGCACTTGGGTGCCTGAAGTGGTTACAAACCCTGGATACTACACTCTGTCGGTCTGGAGAGGTAGACATGGGCTTTTGTGCCATGGAAATCTCTGCAGGCTCAGCACACCTGTGAGAAGGGACATGCTCTGCTAAAGGAAATGGTGAGCTGATACACAACGAGGCGCCTCAAGAAGCTGCACAGCTCCACACGAATGTAAAGTAGGAGCACATACTTCTTTTCTCCCTTAGTCTAGGTGCTATGACATCCTTGACCTCAGAGGCAACACACATTAGGGCCTTTTCATCCTGATTTTCAAACTCATCTCACGATATATTCTTTAATAGCTGGCAAAGTTCCACCGAGTGCTGCACTAACCCCAGAGTCTGTGTGAACCGTTCTGAAGAATGGAGGTCAGTAAAGGCAGAAACAATACAGAAATGAAGCTCGTCAGCCATCTTGGATGGATCATGCTTCTAGGGCTGACATGGACTTTTATTCAAAGATTTGTATTGGATTAAATATCCTGTTTGCTTTATTCAAACAGAAAGTCTCCAGTGGTGGCTACACAAATTTGACCAAAGCTAAGATTTTTTTTCTGTGTGTTACTTGACATAAAGATGTGCAAAAGTTTCCTAATATGATATTCTTATAGCTCAGAAAAATTAGTAACTCCTACCATGCAACCTTGTAGGATCATGTGCTAATGAAGAAGATGCTCTAATAATTAGGCCCAGAGCCCACTGAATGTAACACCTTCCAATTAGCACTCCCCAGCATGAATACTGCCATTATAATTAAACAACAAAGACAAAAATGGGTATCAATCCACATAATAGAAAATAATTGATGAAGTTGGAGGGCGTGATTATTTGTGATTACTTTACAGTCATGCACAGAAAGTAGGAGAACCACAGCTAGTGGTTAATCTCTGGCTACCTCTTTGAAGATAATGAAATTGGCTTCCTACTGATGATTATTCATTAACAATTAATTCTTTCTCAGTGATCTGCCTCATTTTCAGCTTCTCACTACAAACATGCAATGGAATAATTACAAGTGGAAATGAAAAAGCAATTAGTGGCAGATAATGCCAACATCTGATTAAAAAACAGTAGAACAGATTAGCAGTTCCGTAACTGCAAGTCTGCGGCCTTCAGCAGGGAGGTGTAAGTCACCCAGTTTTACTGTACTTCAAGCTGTGCTTTCTGTTTTATTGCCTCCCCTCCATCATGGTTTGGCACATTAAATGCGCTCTTATTCTATGGGGCACTGGATTGTTGTAAATACTTTCTAAAGATTAAGTAGCATTTTAGGGATTTGTGGTCCTACAGGCTGGAATTCTAAAAGGCACTCTCTAAAAACATGACAAATCACATGTTTAAATGCATACTTTTCTTTGGGAATCATAAGAAATGTCATCATCTACTAACTCACTTTGCTATCACCCTAACCTTTGGTTAGTTAAGTGTCTTCAGAGGAAGAACATCACTAAATCCAGGAGGTGAAAGAATGGCAACTTAGCTCTTTTCCTATCTGCAGCCATAGGTGCTTTGGTCTCACTGGTTGGCCTCTCTCTTTGCATGCTGAGGGAATGTCAGTTGATTCTTATTTAATGTTATCAAGGGTGAAGATAGTTCTGGCTTCTGTATAAGTAATATTTCAATAAAAGGCTTAAAATTTCATTGTTCTCAGAAATCTAGCTGGCAAGTTAAAAGCACATAATATGATGGAGAATTATCTGAAAAGTGTCACAAACCTCTGACAGAAGGTAAAACTCAATGTTCCTTTATATAATTCGGAGGATGCGTTAATATGAAAATTGGTGAGATTTTTTCCTGGAACTTGACATGGTATAAAGCAAAGATAGAAGTATAGACCAGAGCTGTTTTGCTAATTTAAGACATTGAGTTTTGAAAAGAACTGCATTAAGCTAGTGAATCATTTATTATATATTAGTTCACCAGATCTACACAAAACAAAATAATAAAAAAGGCACATATATAAAGGGCCAACGTTCAGCTGATCTGCAGCAATATGATGTCCCTTATGATTAGTTGAACATCTATTCAGATTGGCCAATTCTTGGTCAGTATGGCTGTCAACAATTTGACTATCACCCCTGAATATAGCAAAGCATTGCTAAGCATCTTCTCTGTAGCTGAAACTGTGAAAGGGCATTGGTGCTAATAAGGCATAGTACACCAGCCCTCAAAGAGCTGGGAGAAAAACACGTGCAAAGAAATGAATGGAACATACTGTAATTATTGTAATATTCAGGGTACTTACAGGGAATAAGGAGGAATACTTCAGGATTAAAGCAGGAAAAATCCTTCACAAGCCAGTGATGCTGGACATAAGTCTTAGAAAAGGAATTTATTGTTTTGGTCATTCATTTTTGCATAGGAACAGTGGGGCTCAGGGCTGCCCAAGAAGTGCAAAATAGATGAATAAAGACACTGAGGTAGCAAACGGCCTGGTATTATTTGAGAATGAGGGCAATTACACATAGTTGGAAAGCAAGGCATCAGGATGCAACTAGCAAATGGAGAGTGCTAGAGAGGCAGGCAAATCTCTGCTCAAGAAGGGCTTACCTGCCATTCTTAAAAATTTCACGTTTGTACACTGAAAATCATTCTATTTCCTTAAGCAGGTATTTACTGAGGTGAAACTTTTAACATTCTTCAGAGTTCAAAGCTCACTGGTCACATTCACATACGCTGTGAAATTCTCTAGAAAATCTAAGCATCTTGTGAAACATGGTTGTGAATCTTTTATAGTAACAGAACCTTATGAATAATGATGGTACCTTGGATCTCTTTGGCGTCTTTATTCTGGCAAACTAACCATTGTGTCACATCAATGGAAAATTATCTGAAATGTAAGAATAGGACTATTATGCCTTTTGTAAATTAATCACTTTCCTGACTCTGGAAAGTCTGACAGGGTCTCAGGAGTAATGATATTTTTGTGAAAGTTAAATAGCTTCCACATGTCTCCATTTTTTCCACAGGGTGATTGTGTGTATGAAGGAGTACAACACAGCAGCTGACACTGGGCTGCTCAACCTTTAGGCTCAACCTTTAGGCTCAACCATGAGCCTAAAGGAAACATGGTACAATGTAGATAAGATGAGATCAAATGGAATGAAACATCAGTCTTCTTAAGAAAATAAAGGACTGTGGGAGAAGTAGTGAAATACATTTTAGTAAACCTAAATAGATACTACAGGCCTGGATTTGGAGGCATATAAGCTGAGGTGTGAGAATAGGCTATGCGAGAGACACACACCTTGGAGGACTTTTCCCTCTGATGTGAATCAGCAGTATTCTTAAACTCTATTGGAGATGAGGGAAAAGAAATGCATGACTCCAATAAACTCAGAGCTTGAAGTATCACGCCTATTTTTTTAAAACTTAGATTCTCAATGTTGTTGAGTGCCCAGCGAATAACAGATCTTTCTGAATCATAAGAAAAGTGTCTAATCTGAACAGGCTATGAAGGAAATTTGACCAACCTTCTACTTGAAGGTGTGTTTTATTGCTTTCAAAGTTATCCTTATCAGAGGTGGCTGTGACTGAAAAAAGGAAGCTCTAATCTACAATGATTTGGTGTTTTTAATGACCTTTTAAAAGCATATGCAGTGTGGTATTGTATGTAGAAGTATAAATATGGTTAGAACTCTCACAATTGTATCTGGAGCTCTGACCTCTACTCTGTACAGACAGTGAAAGTGCATTTCACTGTCTTCCCAGCATTTCACCAATGTCTAATGAGCACTTCAGATCATCAGGTTTTAAACTCAAGTGATTCTCATCCTGCTCCAATATGTGCCATTCCCCACTAAAGTCCCCTGATCAAAGCATGACACTAAAAACACAGGTGTTGTCCTGGACTCTGCATCTTACCTTCTACATTCTAATGCATGAACAAACACTAAATGCATTAGAAATGTGACCACATCTAATCTCTTCCTTCCCCTAGCTGTCTATTTCATTCTTCTCCACCTTCTCTATTGACAAACAATCAAACTTAAACATGATCACGTCTCCATTAACAAGTGTCAGATGACATTGCATCACAAAGTAAAATCCCTGAGGGACCTCTCTAGTTTCTTTTCCTACCAGTCTTCCCATGGCTCACTCTTGGCTTTCTCACAACACTTAAGGTTCACAGATGAGAGAATAAGTTGGTGCAAGGAGGAAAATCAGGAACTCACCTCTAGATGCACTGGATTAAGGTAGTTTTAATGTGTCCTAGAACAGTCAAAGAGGAACTGACAAGTAAGGGTCAGGAGCCTCTGAGGTGGGTGCCAGAAGATCTAGGACTATCCTCTGTCTATCCTCTATCTATCAGACCTATCTATCTGTCTGCCTACCTATCCATCTCTTTGTCTATTGTCTGTCTATATTTGCAAGTCACCTGCATATAGTGTCATCTGAAACATGTGCACTGGATGTCTCAGAGAGAGGACTTATGGGACCTGAGACCACGCCTTGAAGAATGGTAACATACAAAGGTCCGGTGGAGGACTGATACAAAGGACTGAGGCATAATCCCTAAGAAGTGAATGGAAAATTGGGGGAATGATTTGCCAGAAGTCCAGGGAGGTGAGAAGTGAGTTCAAGGCCAGCCTGAACTGCAGAGCAAGAGTTTATCTCAAAAACCAAACCAAGCAGAAATACTGAACAGTTAACATATCTGGATGTACATTTTATATCTTAAAATTACTAGGGAGAACAAATATCTGGTAATGAAGACAAAAGAAAACAAAATGAAACACAATAAAAAATAATATAAACAGAAACAGAGATACCAGTCTATATTAAAAAAAAGAAAGAATAAAAGTGAGTAGGATATATTTATCATCAAAATAGATTCTCAAAATTTGATCAAAAATGGAAATTTGCATGCTACATAAATTTCCAAGTACTTCTAGATATGTTTATCATATAATAAAATAAAGGCAACTGAGGGTAGCTGAATGGAAACTATTAAACAAATGTACGCCTAAAACCTGCAAACAAGTGCAAAGAATAGAACACATGTTCAAGCCAAAAATTCAGATCAAGATTAAACATTCTTAATGGAATAGAGTTTAATTTGCTATAAGGATAGCTATAATCTATGACAAAAAAAATCATGGTAATTGAAATGTGCTGAAAAAATGAACAGTTATGATGAGCAAACTAAAAAAGACAAAACAAAATACTAGAAATAGAAAACTTTTCCATTGCTGTCTCAGACTTTGAAAGAACTAGCAGACAGAAATTCACAAGGAAATAGAGAATGTGAATAATATTAATACTTAGAACATTTCTTTAAGAGCTCTTCTGTGAGTTCTATATCTACAAGAGGAGATTCATCACTTTTCAAATATTTATGGAAAGTTTACTCAAAATTGACCATATGTAGTAATTCCTGAGCAGTCTTTACAAATAGCATAATATATGGAATATGAACTACCTCATAGACCTTGGAGCTATAAATCTCATAGGTATCTTTAGGTAAACAAACTCTTAAAAGAACACATTTGTGGAGTGTATTTATATATGAATATGTGAAGGGTATTTCATAATGTAGACCATATCACAAAAAAAGTTTTGCACACACTTATTTTCCCTTTCCAAGTACTTATAGATATTTTTATCAAATGAGCACCTATAATTTTGAGAGTATTATAGTTGTTTCTTTTGATAAATTTTTATGAGGTAATCCAGGCTAAAATAATAATCAGCTCTTGGTAATCAGGATATGTGTCTCTAAGATTCAGATATGCCATCATTATGTCCATTTTTTATTTCAGGTGGAATAATGGAAATTTACTTACCTTGAAATGATATGATTACATCATTCAAAGGAGAAAATAAATCCTCAAAAATGCTCATTTACAAAGACAATTTAAATTCTGTATTTTTTCTTTCTTATTGTGCAAAATTTATTACCAGAGACATGAAGATTTTCTTTAAGCTACTAAGGGAAGCGGTAATTGTTTGTAACCAAGGCTGATAGTTTCTCAAAGCTGAGAAAAATTTGGTAATTCTATTTGCTAACCTCAATGTGGTTGAGAATCTTTATAGTTTTATTGGGTCCTTTTTTAAACTTTAAAAACCATCTCTGGTAGTGAAATTTGCCCCATGTGCGAAACACTCAATAGATCTCGTTTCCAGTACAACAGCTTGAATCCAGGGAACAAGCCATTCTTATTGGACACCGCCGCCTTACCACCATCTGTGTGTAAGCCAATACACCACTTTCATGTTATTGTTTATCTAGAAATTATCCATAATGTTAAAATCTCCTTTTCAGTTGTAAGATTTAACAAAGGGTGGCCAAACAAGATGTCCTCGTGGGCTCCTTGATCCAGCTCATCTCTGGCAATCAGCTCAATTACTACTGTCAGGAAATTCATCTTAGCTTGCAGCGAATGTCATGGGCTTCATTATACTCAAGATAATAAACGCTGGGTCATATGTGTCAGTGTATTTGACAGAGTTTCCCCGTCATATCCTCCCCCTTTGCTTTGTCCCACAGATTACCGCTTGCACTGTTTGGCAGCTGATTTGATAAGTGTCCCACCAATTATTTCAGCAGCTCCAATCTCGCCAATGAAGACCAACATTATAAACGAGGGTTGTGCTGTTTTGCAATTTCACCTCCTGCCACCCACTACTGATACTGAGTTCAGAGGCTCTGAGCGTCTCCCTGCTTTGCTTTTAGAAATTCTCATCATATTCTCTGCACATTGTAAAACTGATCTTTGAGGAAGAATGTGTTCCTCCTAGATCTTTGAGTGTTCCCAAATATGTACACATAATGAAGAGGGTTATGCTCATTGAAAGCTCATTGCAATCTAAATTTCAAATAATTCCCACTATACGTTCGTGCTATTTTTGTTTTCTTTGCAGTTGGTGCTTTGATAACAGTAACAGATGGTTTCAGGTGATTCATCAGTTTGGTCTTCCTACTCTTCAGAAAGCATATGACTGATTTCATCACAGTCACCGAAGCACCTATGTTCCCATCGGCATCCTTGTCATTAGGCTTTAGAGGACTCTTTTTTTATAAAGCACTGATCCATGATAGGTTCAAGAGAACAGGCAATCATAGAGGATACTCTTTCAACTGCAATTTATGATTGATATTTTACATACTGAAGTGATACATCAATGCATCCCTAAAAAGACTAAAGCAATGGGATGGAAATTTGGTATTTGAGAATCTATATTAGTGACCAAAAATGTATTCTATGCTTCAACATCCTAATAGCTTACCTACCTGAGGTGCTAAGTATGTGTGAGCACCACCATGAAATTCACGTGGTGTATCTTGGGCTGATTGCCCACTGGGCTAACTTTAGCCTCATCACGTGTAAAAATATTTCAAAATCAGAAGCTTGACTGTAAGTTTAGCTTCCTAGAATGTGCATTAACATGAATACCTTTCAGTAAAGTTTACTCACTTTATCTTAAATCTTTCAGAATCTTTCAGTTTAGAAATACTACATAAGGTAGAAAATCGTAGTTTTTAAAATTAGATTTCTGTGATTGAATTACATCTTTAATATTAACCAAATGCATGACATGCAGCAAGTTATGTAACATTTCTATGCTTCAGCTCTTTTATTCTTAATAATAATGATAAATAGACTTGTATCATAGGATTATTGGGAAGAAGAATAAATGAAATTCTCTGTAGTGTCTGGAAGATGATAAAATCTTAATAAACCTTGACCACAGTCAGGACATAATTGCTAGACTTTTATAGACATTTTTCCATTAACTAAGAGTATAAAGATTTGTATTTAAATATTAACCCTTTCACCTTCAGCCATTAGGTAACTAAGCAACAAAAAGTCAGAGAATATAAGATAAACTAGTCTGGCAGTTTTAGGATCTTCTAGCAAGAAGTGTTGTCAAACATTGACAAGTTTCATACAGTTTTATTTTTATAGTTGTAAAAGTTTCCACAGTTGTGCAACTACTAATATCAATAGCTCACAATTATTGAACATGGATTGTCCTAGCTTTTTCATAGCTATGATACAGATTAATTCCTCCAGTAGCACTGTAATGAATATGTATCATCATTTTCCTATTTAGACCTTCAGATATATAAAGAGTAGTTTAGTTGTTCATAACTATAGAGTTAGAGGAGGAACCATAATACAAAACAGTTCATTTATAAATTCAGAAAATAAATTTGTAACTACATTTTGTTGCTACCAAATGAATACAATAAAAGCCCAGAATTCAGCTAGTTAACAATGTTCCTCAGCCGTTAGCCAGCACAAACCCATTTCCAAAACACTGGCATTTTTAAAAAGTTAGCTATTGCACAATGACTATAGGTTAATTTGGGATTCCTTTGAAGTTAACAAATGCATGAATTTCCCTTTGCTTAAAATTTTATTTATCTTTAAACACTCATACAGAAAAGATTAACTATAGATGAGAGGAGGCTTGAACAATTTCCAGCAATCATTAGGGTTATTGTGCCAAGCTTTTTGTATTCCTGGTAAAGGCACCTTCTGTAAACAGTTACAAAGTTCTGAACTTAAACCTTTGTAAGATTCTAATTTGATCAGAAAATCATATTTTTACCTGATGTTATGATAGTATTCTAGATCAGCAGTTTTCTTTCCCTGTTTCATGAATTCCAATTCCAGTTCATAAAACATTTGACTGAACTCTTGCCCGAGATAAGCTCAGAATTAGGCTGGCCCTAGCTGGGACTTCTGCGACTGTCATTCAGGCCACAGCTTCTAACTAAAAGAACCACACTGGAATGTCAGGTTACCCTCACTACAGTCACCAGACCTCTGTAACTTAGGTGAAGATGGCATTATAATTTGTTTGAAAATTACAGTAGCTGTATCTGTTTTAAGATATTAAATAGCTGGCACTCACCAATGCCAAATGAAAGTGCATGGTAGGTTAAACTTAAATTATAGTTTGGAATTTTTCCCATGAATTTGAGATTCAAATCTTATGGTTTTTACATTTTAAAATGTTTTACATTTTAAAATTAATAATCTACATTTAGAATTATTCAAGAGCAAATATTGAGACAGGACAAGTGAAAATTTTGGTGACTGAATTACAGCTTCATGATTAAGGAGATTTATTATGATGGACCCACATCATACTTTGAAATATTTTGTTAAAAATTTATATTTTGTTTCACTTCAAAATAAGCCATGCATCAGTGCCTAAACAATGGGGAGGTGCAGTGAGCAAAGCCAACAGGTGCCGGAACTCAGCTCTTACATTCTTTACTCTGGATAGAGAGTTTGTATCTATCTTGTCAATGCATGCAGTTGCCAAGGGACTTTCTGTAATTTGGAACAAAATAAATCATATAGAAGGCAACTTTCTAACAAGTATGAACAAAATTTTGACAGCTCTATGGTTTAGTTTTTGGCATCATAAAAATAGAAGCCAATTATGTAGCAGACACTCAGAGGACAAAAACACTTTCCCAGAGTCCATGAATACTTCCTTTTCTCCTGAAAATTGACAATTTTGTACCACAATTTTATTTATCTTAGATCCTTTCTCAATAGTATTTTCTCATTATCTTCCGATCAGCATGAAAGTAAAACTATGGAACGGGACACGGCAGTGAAAAGGAGAACAAATTTTGAAAAAAATGATAGAAAGATGGACAAATTGGCTACTGGCTCCACTGAACATCATAAGAATCAACTTTTGGTGGAATTTTATAAATCTGGAGTGTATCCAGAATGGCATGAAAGGTTCTTTTAGCATGTATATCTTTGTTCATTTATATGGCACCAGAAATATTAAAGGTCAGAAAAATATGTTTCTGTGGCTTGCAAAGACATGTTCTTTGACCTAGTATTCTCGCTCATGGTCAGTGACTCTCGGTCATCTTGTATTGCCTGCATTTGAAGTGCTTTAAGTGCTGCCTTTTGGTCAAATTTGAAGGATTGACAGCAATAATATATAGATAAGACTTATTTATTCCAGCAATAATTAAGAAAACATCTAAAACACACCAACAATTTTAAAAGTATTTCTGTAATTGAAAAAATCCATTTTCTGACTTATTTGGCACTGTTTGACAAAGTAAAAAAAAAAAAAATCCCACCTAGCTAAGAAGCAGAACTTAGCATCTAAGATATTATTAGAAGGAATACCTTTTGAAATATTAAGCTGCTCGGCAACTTTTTTAGACTTAGAGTAGTTCTAATGGTTTATCCTATTAGATAAAAAGTCTTCACAAAATAAGGATGCTGGAGTCCCATACTAGAACAGTTCACTAGAACCTGGGGGGCAGAGGGGAAGTGCTGTATGAATATTTCTCAGGTGGCTGTAATACACATCAAGGATTGCTAACCACTGTGCCACACAAATAGCACCAGAGGGGAGAAAGTGAAATACAGTGAGACCTGAATGCTCTACAGCATTGCTATCTAACAGAAATACAATGTGCTTGTAAGTTTTTAGTAGGTTTATTTTCCAAAGTTAAAACAGATGAAATTTGTTAAAACAACATATTTTATTTAATCTAATAAAATACTATTTCAACATGAAATTAATACAGTGTGATTAGCAAGGTATTTTTTGACTTTTTATACTAAATCTTTAAAACTTGGTAAGAATTTTATATTTACAACATATTTCAACTCAGAAGAGCCATATGTTAGCAGCAACCTGTGCCTGGAGAAGGCCATACCGACCAGTGCAGTATTATACATGTGCTTTGTAATGATGACTTAGAAATACCCTCACCTCTACTGAAAAATTCATAGTGAACGCAGGGGCTAACAATAAAATACCCAGTAAGCCATATTTGTAAAGAAACACATTCTTTACATAAATTAAGGATATAAATTCCCTCCTGTCCTTCCCAAATACATTTTTCTTATAAATAGATGAAGAGTTTATATACTTTTATAGTTGTTTATATGGTTTAGAACACAGGATAGGACTGTTCTGTTTGTGTAATAGCCTCTCTACCTTGCTCACTATATGATCACATGGTCTCCCTATCTAAGTTTTCTCATTTGTAAAATGGAATTAATAATTATATACATATATATGTAAATATGCACATATAATAGGAATATTGTGAGTAAATGATTTATGCATTTATTTAGTAAATGTTAATTACTATATAATAAATGTTAGGTTTATTATTAATGTTTTAATGAATGCATCATTTTATTAGTATAATTCTAATTAGTATTTTAATAATTCTATCTCTTTCACACTACAGATACAGAAGGTTTTACTTTATAATGAGTTTTCTAATCATGTCATTTGGGTTGTTTCTATGCTTTAATATAATAAAAATGTAATAACTTCTTTACATATATGTGCCTACCTGTATGAGCAAAGAATAGATTAAAAATTTAGAGCTAAAATTTCTGGGTCCAATTTTATGGGTTTTTAAACAATATTTTGATCGCACAGCCTCTACCAATTTACCTTGCAACAACGATATATAAAAATGTTCATTTTTCCTTTCATAAAATGATAGCAATTTAAGGTACTTTTTAAAGATGACATCTGAAATACAACCTGACTTGAGAAACATTTATATGCTTGAGAAAGTAAGCATACTGAGCTTTTAAAATCAGTACAGTACACATTTGTAGCACATAATGATTATATTCCTTGCGGTGAGTTGGTACAGTATATAGCATATCTTATTTTTATTCCCTTCCCCAATTATCAAATAATTTATAATTTTTACATAAAATAGGAATTCAGAATGCCTAAGGAATTAAGATAAAACATAAGAGAAAAATAGGGAAAAGGAGCATCACTGGATTTCTCCAATATTTTTTTCTATACCAATGCAGAGTACTAATATTTCAATGTCTCTCAATAATTAACATGTTAATTTCACTAATTTATCACCTTAAAAAGTTTAATTATTCCTATAGATCATTTTGGATCCCTTTATATCCAATTAGGAAATAAAAGGAGTGGACCTATGCTATTATAATTTGCTTTATACCACATAATAGTTTTAAAAATAGCTTAGACCGTATTATAAAAATAACTTGCTTCAAAATTGGACTTTTTGATTACTGATCCGTGGATTCCTCCAGACTACAATTATAAAGGACTAATGATGAGCTCCTGGAAGGCTTTGTCCCCTTCTTGTTATGCCCTACCCCTGGGTCAGGGCAAGCGCTGTGACACTGGCATGCACTGCGCGGGGCTCCACTCTCATTAGCAGGAACAAGAGAAGACAGGACCGCTCAAAAATTTTCAGGCAAGACTGTCACGTGCACTCGCAGTTAAGCAAATTGAATAAACTTGACAACATAATACCCCAGAAAGCACATTTAAAACAAAAAAATCATATTCTACAAATATTCTTTTTTCTTTTTCTTTTTCTTTTTTTCCAGTTGTGACCACCGAAGCTTTGAACACCTGCTTCCCCTCCTAGCTTTGTTATTCTCAATAAAGAGATTCCTGCTGAGAAGGAGCCAGAGGTTAAGTGTCCAGAAATATTGCACCAAATCGTGAAATTGCAAAGGAAGAAAATCAACTACAAAATAGCTTCACTTGGGAAGCTATTGTTTAGGGAAGATATTTTCCTGGAATTTGTCCAAATAGCATCTACAAAGAAAAAAAAAAATGGAGGCAAAAATCCAGCACATTGACTGAAACCCTTCTTGGGAAATCTGTTTTCCTTCGTGATTAATTTTAGACTTAACTCATCCTATGAGTTCTCCCCAGACAGGACTGATGGACGGGCAGGTGGATGGATAATTAAAGAAATGATACATGACTATGGAAAAGGTATGAATTGTTGATAATGGGGGGAAGTATTTAAAGATAAAAAAAATTATGAAAAACAGTGGAGAGATAATACCACAGGGGGATGGTGATGACTCACTGAAGAAAAAGACAAAAGCACCCTGTTGGTAATGTTTAGAAGCCTAGCTTTTCTAATGACCGTAAGTACAGAAGTACCCATACTTGGTGCCTCCTGTGATATTACAAGTACCATCTTCAGAGTCACAGCCCAGAGCAATATTCCAAAATAGGGCAAAATATGAGCTGTATATTACTTTCCATGTATTTAAATATTGTTGCCTCCTATAACAAAAAGAAAAACCAGAATTCTTTAATTTGTCTTTCTGAAATACTGCACTGAAAACCATTTCGCATTAGGTGAAGTTGTAGATAGCCCAACAGTTCTATAGAGAAAACTGTTCTGACCCACACACAAGTTTTGTGCAGTACATGTTTACTTATTTAAATTTCAGTACACCAATTAGGAGACAGAGAAGAGAAAGAAGGTTGACAACTGCAAATCAAAAGCAGTCAGACTTGAGCAAAATGCATCCCCAGACGTACCAGTGTAGAAAGCTTTCTTCTAAGCAAATATCTGGTATGTGTATTGATACCATATTTCCACACCACGCTAATTCTCATAGCTGACATTAGGGGTCATTGTTTCTAATGTGTGATTTTGAAGGTCTTTGGGTCACAATCAGACATCTTATGAACACTAAGAGGAAAGATAATGAAGCTCAAAGGGCACCCAGACAGAATGGGAGGAAGCAGATGGAAGAAAGCCACTTGTCATTAGGATTCACAGGTGAAAAGTCAACGACGCAAACACTCAAATGCATATTGTGAGTTGAAATTAAAACTAAAGCAGAGCACTGTGTTAGAAGATAGATTAGTGTAGACCATTCTGATCACTAACAGCAAAGACTTGTTCTTCTACTAATAAAATGATGTTAAACTCATTTTTTATTCAAAGTAGTTGTGATCATTTGCTTGAATAGATTCTTCACCACTCTGGTAATGCTTTTAATTAACTGAAAAGGAAACACTGGAAATCACACTGGGAGCACAGAGAACTCGGATACATGTTTAGTATCTGCATCTGTGAGTTTTGGCACCAAGTGCTGATTTTCAAGGTGCTCATGGCCACCTTTTCAAGGCCAGAGCATGGGGCGGGTGCACGCCTTGTGGCTTTTGTCATCTGCTTTTTTAGTCTGTTGCTGGTATCATTTTTGTCTTTGCATTTCTCATACTCAAGTTCCTAATTCAAGTGGTTTCCAGAATCTGCTCCAGTAATCCTGTGCTTTAGGCAGGAGCCCGTGGGAGGAGACACTAGGAGAGAATTGACCTCTGTTGATGTTTACTCATGTTAGATCATACACCACCACCTGCCCACAACCCCACTTACACAATACAGTGCTTCCTGTCCATCCATGCAGATCAAGGGGCTGAGGCTCTGAGAAGATGAGCAGCTTTCATCAGGCAACGAGGTCAATGCAAGAACTGAAAGGCAAGTTAGGGACCCGTAGCCTAAGGTGCCGTAGCAGAATGTAGCTTAACGTTTTTATTTGACTTAGCCCAGAACTGTCTGTGTAGTTATGACTTGTACATAGGTTACTAGAAATTCTGTTCAAAATGTGAATTTCCCCTGCGTGGCTGTGAAACCTTCTGATGTTCTGCTTTCCTGAGATGGGTGTGTAATTAAACCACTGACTGCATGGGCTTCCTCAAAGGCTCATTTCTCTAAGAAAAAACCTGGCCACACTGAGACAGCTGAAGTTCTCCTGAAGAAGGTGAATAAACGTGTTTGTACCTGCTTTTTTTTCTTTTTTCTTTTTAACTCACTATTGTAAAACAAAACAACACATTGAGTTTCCTGAAAAATTAGAGTGAATTTTTGCAAGCTTGTCTAATCAGGCCAAGCCGTTTGAAGTGTCCATACTGGAGCCTTCAGTCTTCTGAGTTAGAGGTGAACCTCAGGGTATAACCAGCCCTCCTACCAAACATCTGTAGAATTAATAAGGCCTGGAAAGATAAAACCAGTCACCTCTTAGCACCATAGATACCTGTGTAAACAGACCTGGACTTGTTCTGGGGGAGCCAGTGCATAAAGCAGAATTAACCCAGCTGATCCCCAATTTGCCTCATGTGGCAATTTGAACATAAATGAATTAAAATTAAATAGAACTGTAAAGTAATTCCTTAGTCACACTAGTCCTGTTTGAAAGGTCCAGTAGCTATACATTGCTAATGGTTGCCCTCTTGGACATTGTGGATACAAGGAGATTTCCATCAGTATAGAAAGTTGGATCAAACAGTTTTGGTATAGAATAGAATAGATATCTGGGAGCACAGAATGAAATCAAGAGTCACTTGCCAGGACAGTGTTGTGGGAGAGGATTCCAGAAATGCCTTTTCTTTAAATTTTGGCAGAGATTTGGAAGTAGATGTAAAAATATGTATATGCCCTAAATATGAATAATACCCTAAAGTTGTTAACAATATGAGTAGTACCCTAAAGATTTATATTAACTTAGATTTGTTTCTAGAATTTCCACTCCACTCAAGTGCCAGTGCTGCTTTGTTTCAGTTCTACAATTTTAGCAAGATTTAGCATTTGCTAATGCTCGTTCTCATTTCTAGTTTTTCTTCTGTGGTGTTTTCCTGGCTATGCTTGTATTCTTATTTTTCTGCATGAACTTTAAAATCAACTTGCCTTACTTCAACAGTTGCATGATATTTTTATATAGTTATGTCATAAATATTTTCCATATTTTAGTCTGAATTTTTCAAAGCACATTTGGTTATAACATAGTTATGATTCTTATAATTATCCCTATTGTTCTTTTAATTCTTATTATTCTTATAATTTCTTATTATTCTTATAATTTATGTCATAAATATGTCAAACTTCACTCATAATTATGAAAAAGTTGTTTTCCATATCAAAATCTTGTGAATAGCATTTATCAAGCCATTGTGTGTTTAGAAAACACATTCCTATGGTGTACAATCCTCACAAATATAAAATTTAAATTAATATTCATGTAAGGGAAAACCTGAGTCAGATTCAGATGATGCAGCGTATTCCAGGTGTTCCAGCAGGCTTTGTGTGAAATCAGCACCTCGCATACACTAAAAACGTGAACTATTTTCTACCTGAAATAATAATGCTTATCAGAACCCAAGTCATATCTAACTCCATGAAGACAATGTACCTGATTTCATGAGTGCTGTACCACGCAGAAGAAAGATACAGGAGTAATTTTTACTTAATGTGATTTCAAAAGGTCAGTGGACCCTGGAATGACTATTGATAAATGAAATGTCATGGGCCAAACCTCAAGAGAACTGTGTCCCAGCCTTGTCATGGCTATTGCTGAACCATACACATTTTCTTGGGACTTGGTCCCTTGTCTGTCACCTGCCTTCTCTACTGTAAAACATCATAGCGTGACTAAGTTCTCAGAGTGCCAGCCATAAAATGAGGGAAAGGATGCAATAATACATGGAGAGAATAAAAATAGTTAGGTCAGTGATGTCTAGAAACCATTTCAAAAGGTGTCCTGGCAAATTAATCTGATAATTTAGATAAAAAGACAGTTGAATCACAAGTCAACTATTTATCGATCTTTATTTTTCATGTAGTACATTCTGCTCTATCTACACTAAGTCCAAGGGGCACCACAATGGATTTTCATGCATTTCTAAGCAATGACACTTTTTAACTTAAAATTAACGGTGTCGTGCTGTCATCTAGATGATATCCATCTGACAGCCTAACAATTTCAACTCTTCTTATGTAAAATAAGTTTATCAACAGAATTGGAAATACAAATTCTTACAAAACTTATGTGGCTTTCATTCTCTACTTCCTACTTTTATTTAGCTTTTTCTCACAAGACTTACACACTTCTGCTTCTAACATGAACATTAGAAAATAGTAAGCAAACCGTCAAGAGTGTCATTTCTTATTTTCCCAGATTGCCTGATGCATTGCTACTTTCATTTCTGAGCTGGAAAATCTATTTGCAGGAGGAATGGATTAGTTGTAGTTGTGGGTAGGGGGAAAGGGTTGGATTTGTTTTGTTCCATAAAATAGCGACTTACCGACCTACAGTGAATTGCATTCAGGAACATTTTTTATTTATTAGTGCACATTTACAGTACATGCATTTTACAATCGTCTTGGGGAGTTGACAGAGCACAGAATACGGCTCATTTCTTTTTTTAAATTCCCTTCCTTCTCTCTCTTTTCCCCTAATTTCCCTTGCCCCTTTGCCAATCTTGTTGATATTCATCAATCTTAGTTCATGCGTATGGCATATGAAGTCCACATTTATCGAGGTTATTAGGGTCCTGTACACAGCATATCTTCCCTTTACCTATTTCCCCACCCCCTCCTCCCTGCCCCTCGAATTTCTGAAGGGTTTAGTTCTCTAGTAATATGTTCTTACAAATGCTTGCCTTTGCTTTCCTCTAGGCACTCTTTTTGCTTCTGTCTACTTTTCCACCTGTTTAACTCAGAGTTTCCTCCTACCATGTCCTTTTGGTTACCATGGTTTTTATGAAAAGCCACACAAAGTAGAATTATTATCCACTTTATAGCTGTGAAATTTAAAGCATGCAGATATGCAACCTATCTATGGGTTTTACTCTGGGTCTGTCTAACATTCAGGTTCACCTAGAGGAGAACGCCATTCATCTACTTCCACCCCTGTTAAAGCCACTCTATTTTAGTACTTTGTTACCTCAAATCTAAACTACACTGGCCTCAGTGTAGCCTTCTTTTGAGCCACTATACATTTTTTCAAGGCTTACACGCTAATCACCCCCCTCCAGGCCCTGCCTGGACTCCTCTCCCCTCTGTTCACACTGATCATTTATACCAGGGATTCTCGATCAAATACTAGAATCGGGTCTGTAGCTTTAAAGCCATATAAATATCTGGACTTCACGTCAGACCAATTCAATAAGACTTTTCTGGGGTGGGGACTGTCAGTGTTGAGGGTGACAGGCCTGAATCAACATGCTCTTCACTCTCAGCCTCAGTCCTACCTTTTGAACTCTGTTACCTCACTTAGACATATTGGATCTCCCGAACGTCTAGTGTTTCACACTGCTGTTATCATTTATAGTTATTGCAGATCTTTCACTCAGTCATTCGATGAGTTGTTATTCCTTAATGAAAGTCCATTAGTTGCTCTGCCTTCTGTATATATAACCTTCTCTCTTCACCTAACTCAAATCATCCTCATAGTGTGGGTTACATCTTGTGTTTCTTCCTCAATCAAAGAAGGCCTAATGCAGTTCCAAGCTCATATTAGGTCTTAACAAGTCTTTTCTGGTAAATAACTCCCATTTTGTATTTTATTCTTTTAGGTAACCAGTTTTTCGGCACTTATTAAACTCATATTACATGGATGATACTTTGATAGATTTAATAAATAGTTTGATTTAGAAATAATCTTCACTTTTAGCTACAAAAATATTTGTTTCTTTTATGGCTTTCTCCTTCTATGTTTTAATATAATTGTTGCCTCATCTTCTAGAGGACAATAGATCCTCTAACATATTTATGACACTCTTTGGGCATCACATTGTCTTCTGAGCTCCTTGCATCTAGAAGTTTCTTCAGCGCCCAACTCTATGAAAAAGTCCTTTAAGAGACAATATCTTCTAGGGGGAGAAATGACCTTGCTCAGTCACCTGCACTTCAAGAAGAGCTGAGACTCAGCTGTCCTCCATGCAGTGCTGTCGCTGCGTACCTGCCCAAGACAGAGTTTTCAACTACAGAGAGGAGTCTTTCATTCGGGAACACAGTCATCATTTCCATAGACTGTTGGGTTATATGCGGTTACTAACTTAATGAGCTAATTCTAACATAATTCCTAGGACAACTTAGTGACTTAGCAAGATTCTGTCTCCAAAAATTTAAAAAAAGGGCTGGGTATGTAATTCAGTGTGGGGTTGGGGGTGTGGCTCACTGGTAGCGTTCTTGCCTCACATGTACAAGGCCCTGGGTTTGATCCCCAGCACCAAACTAAACAAAACAAAAAACAACCCACACAACAACAATGTGAAGGCTCTGGGTTTGGAAAAGAAACAAAAAAACTGCTGTTGCTTTTACTAGCTGCAGTTTTCGCTCAAATGTCACCAGTATCACAAAATACGTTGTAGAATAAGTTCTAAGAAATGTTCATAGCCGATAGGAAGAGCCTGATTTTTCTCCAAGTCGTGTCACTTTAGACTGCTAACAATATTTTGAAACTCAACACTGCCCCCAGATGAGGTTTGCATTTTTAAGTGACTGGGAGCAAACTTCTGTCTTCTCTTTTCACATTTCATGATTTATTCAAAAGGGAGGGGGAGCAAAGGTTTCAGTTACAAAGTAAACAGGCTATAAATGTATATCCTGTCTAAAGAAACAGAGAAAATGAAGGATTCTTAAGATTGACAAAAGGCAGACGATTCAGTCCTCTTACAACCACCTTTACTTTCCTAGAAATTCTTTCTTTCACCTGTCTTACACCATTTTTTTCTACCCATTCTTCCTTCTTTTCCATAACTTGTTACATTTTTTATTTCTGTCTTGCTATGATTTCTGAACCTCTTCTGGGGCAAATAAAGATCTCCTAAGTGTGTATCTTAAAAGCATTATGGATCACTTTAAAATGATAAAATTTTCTCTTCTTTTCAAAATTTATGTCTTCTTTATGTGTCTAGTTCTTCCCAGCTACTCCCCTTTGTCCATTTTTACCTCCAGCAAAGTCTTTGTCTCTTAGCCTCTACGTGGCATCTAAGATTTAGCAACCCAAATGCCCATCAACTGCAAAATGGATAAAAAAGATGTGTTATTTTTATAAGGAGTGTTACTCAACTAGAAAGAAGGATAAACTTGAGGCTTTTATAGGTAAATGGGTACAACTTGAGACCATACTCATAGGTGAAGTAAATCAAACTTGCATGTGTAAATATTGTATTTTCCCCCGGTGTAAAAAATATGAAAGAATAATAAGATTCAAAATGTACAATAGATATTGGGGGAAAAAAGGGAAAGAAGGTGCTCAAAATGAAAGAAAACTGGGATGGGGAAAGGAGAAAAGGAAGAAGGGGGAAGACTGTATGTATACAGGTATATATATATATATATATATATATAGATGATATGTGTAGATATATGTGTAGTGATAGATGACTATACTACTGATCTCTGTTAGTTCATCAAAAGGAACAGTTTGTGCTTTCATTGTTTGTTTGATCATTTTTTCCATGCCTAAATCTTATAATCTGAACAACTACTTCTAAGATAACAATATGCACAAAAAAACTCACCCAAAACTAAAACTTTAACCCAGGAATTTAGCTCAGTGGCATAAGCACCTGCCTTGCAAGCGTCTGGTCATGAGTTCAATCCCCACTACAAAAAAAAAAAAAAAAAAAAAAAAAAAAAAAAAAAAAAAAAAAAAAAAAAAAAACCTAAGATAACAATATGCAATATATTAACTACTGTTAATTTCCTATTTTTTTAAAAAAAATTCTGTATCATTTCTATCCTTGTGCTTTGTTTTTAAAATAAAAAACATTGTAAAAAATCACAAAGCATTCCCCAAGAAACTCCCAGTCGATTCCCTGCAAGGAGTGCCTAACCTATTAGGAGTTAACTGATTCTTCCAGGAAAGATACTACTTCTATACTCATGCATATTTATTAGGCATGTAATATGTGATCTATAAGACACTGTTCTGTACTAAAATTGATTGTTTTGAACTTATTTAGTACTAAGCTATAATAAAATTAATGTCTTTTACAACATTGGCTTAATAATCTCTTTGTAGGGTGAAATTACATTTGGATTTTGTCAAAGGAATGAATAAACTTTCTATAATTTAAAGTAAACTTTGAGCAGCCTTGCTCAAAGCTATGAAGTAATTCCAAAATTGAGTATAAATCTATAATTGATCATCTTTTAACTGGCAGGTTCACATCACAAAGATGCCTGTATTAACACTCACACTGCCGACCAAATATAAAGTATGAAATGAGGAAATGTCAAGACTTTGCTTTCCTTACAGGGTCCATTTGCCAACGTATTTCAACTGCTTTAACGCATGCTCTTGAAGATAAGAAACACACTGCAGTGCAGATTATATATACACACTCAGAATTGGTACAACAGCCTCAAACCGCCACTGTAGCTTCCCAAACCACAAAGCCTGCCTCCGCCATGCAGGGAAGGCAACTGAAGTGTTTTTCAGCAATTTTCTAGCACAATTGTCTTTTTTCTACTAACAGTCACTCTAAGCCCTGTTAAGCCTCTGCCTTGGACTGACAGTCAAGGGCACTGTAAGCTGTCACCTTTGATGCCTCTCATCTGCTGGTGACTGTGCCATGTCATCCTCCTAGCTGTCCACAGCAGGATCAAAGGAATCGCTGTGCTTCGGGCTTTGGGTCCCCAAGGGGAGGATGACCTCCTCACTCCGGCCACAGAGGCTCACATTGCAAGCTTGGACTTTAATCTGAATTTTATTTATTTAATATATAAGTACTTAAGTAACACACTAGTACCTTTTCATTTAAACCACTGCACTTGTCAAGGTAAATTATACTGATAATCAGCATGACTTCTATCACTTTGACTAAAGGAGCAAATGGTTCTCTCCCCTTTTCCTAATAGCCTCCCCCTATTTAAAAGTGCATTACTGGTAATGATTAATTGATCAAAGATGAAAATGATCAAGAGTTTGTAAAAATACAGCCCATTTTTTAAGGTCAGACTAGCCCAGGCATGCATTCCCTGTAAGATCTGGTATGCCCTGGGTAAGTTGCCCAACGTCTCTGAGATTCAGTTTATTTGCCTATAAACCCAAAGGAAGGAGTTTCTTCCTCCTGTGTTGGGTGTGCGCTGTGAGTGAGGTAAAACAGCTGCTCTACGCTGCATACTCAGCAAGCTTCCACTCACAGCCTCCACCTGTTAATGTGGAAAAGAAATAGCAACTTCACCTACCTTGTTTATTTTAGGAAAAGTCTTATAATTATCCTTGAGGCAAAAATCACTAAAATTAAATTATACTATGGGAAAACAATTTCTGAGGCAATTTTAAAGACTCTTCACTTTCTAAGATAGCACATAGTGTGATCTCAGGGGATTTAAAATGTTATTCAAGAACCAGAAATATTGTAAATCCAAAACAAAAAAAAAATCACTGAAGGTCTATTATTCATTGTCTAATGATAACATTAAAAAACACAGAGTTACATACTAAGCATGCTTAGTATCCTTGTAAACTGTTCTCCCTGTTAGAACACGGGCCTTCAATTTTGGCCAGAAATGGGTATTGTGTTTTCCCCCAGCTCATGAAAAGGTATCTAAAATTCATCAACACCACCCAAATAGAAACTAGATTTAAAAAAAAAAAAAAAGCTTAAGTTCTATGAGACAGTGAAAAACATCCTGTAATAAAGAGCAGCCCTGAAACTCTTGCTGAAGAAGCAAGTTAAGCTCCAGTCTGTGAAGATTTGCAGCTTAGAGGTACTCACACATCTCTATTGTTCAGAGAGGCACCCGAGAGCTCTGGCAGGAGCTTGAAGGAATCACTGAAGTGCTGAGACAGAAACCACGCTGCGACCATGGCTAACCCAATTCTAAGGCAACTGTACAGTCAGTCAACAATAGCAAAAGGGTCATTTGTAGGTCTTGCAGAGAAGGCCTGCTGTCGGGGTCTACATTTTCCTGTGCTGCTGCCTGTTGGTGCTCCAGAGACAGGCATCCAGGAGGAGGGCAGGTGAGACCTAACTCTGTGTACCAGAACGTGGAGCATCTCTGGAACCAGGCCCCACTCACACAAGAGTTGGGTAATCTTTTCTGTACTCATGACTTCTAATTCATGAGTACCACCTGCTCAGATACAGAGATTTTATTCTTATTTTTAACCAATGTTTAACTATTTTCTGGAAGCTGGAGTCATCTTATTCTCTCTTCAGAGTATGCATCATAATATGCTATATACTAAATGAATGTATATTGATTCAAATGACCAAATTCAGAGTTCAGTCATGTACAAAAGGTGCTGAACAATAAGAGCATTTTGGTGGTGGTCATGCCATTTGACATTATAAGTGTATGGTACTGATTGTCTTTTTTTAATACGGAAAAGTAAACATCACATTTAGAAAAGTGCTTTTTATGGGGATAGAAATTTTATGCTTAAAATATTTCTATCTTCTCCACTAAAAAGCACTTCTTGGGAAATATTTGATCCTTGACTTAGAGAAACACACTATTAAAATAAGCACATATACAGTCACACACACACACACACACACACACACACACAATGTGTGTGCTACCTATTTCTCCCTTGGGGTGACATTACTTTCATAAACTAAAATGCTTCTCCAGCTCTCAAAATTGAACATATTGGATTAGAACTCATTAAAATCAGAGCTCTCAAATGGCATATTTTAGGAAATTAAGTAAGTTCACTTCACCATTGAAATATGGGGTCACTGATGGGCAAGTGGATATACTGTACACACCAAGGGTTGGCCATAGGCAAGGATGGGTTCATTATGCCTGAGTTAGTCATTCACAAGACCAATACTAAAACTATGTTTATAACCAAAGCATAGGATATGGCTTCCTTTGGATAGAATTATACAAAATAACAATAGTACCTCCTTTATGGACATTCCTATATGTGGTCTCTAAATGGTATTTTCATCAATTAGAAAACTATTGCAGTGACACAGAAATACTGGATGAGGTCCCAGACTACTGTAGTGGTACTGAGATTGGAAAGAAGCGGAAAGTTTTGAGATATAGGTGGGCGATAAACGAAAAAGGTGTTTGAAGCCCATTAAACATACAAAATAGGGAGGAATTAACGATGATTAGATTTCAGGCTTGAATTCATGGGTGGATCCTGAGACTATTACTGAGATAAAAATCACAAGAAGAGAAGGAGATTTGGAACTGAGAAGGCAATAAAGACTGGCAAGTTGGGTGGGGCCTGGGATGTGTGTGAAGTATGCAACGGACACCTGCACAAGGACATTCAGAAACTAGCTGGATTTGGGGTATTTAGCTCAGAGTATTAGAACACAGAGAATCACTAAAGCTATGGGAATGTGAAAGAGAACATCATAAGACAATGTAAAGGGTGGAGTAAGTGTGATAAAATGGTTCTTTGTGTCATTAAACTGGAATTTAAGAGCTGTTGCTTTAATGAAACATTGAAAGTACGCGTTATGAGAGAATTAGGCTGT